>APFE030888982.1:0-35473 GCA_000404065.3 Pinus taeda | reverse complement strand
GTTTGACCAGCATTGACTTTGGTCAACGCTTGGTCCAATCAAGCTGAAAATTTGTGGAAGGTTCGATTTTTGAAGGCCGTACTACCTGGCACAAAAATCGAGGTCAAAGGGTTGACCGTTTTACTGCTGCGTTGACTTTTAGCTTGCCGCCCCTGCGTTGACTTTTCAGGACAGCGTTGACTTTTGTAGAATTGACTTGGGTTGACTCATCTACTGGTTGGAGGGTTGTTGTGACACATGCTGGGCTGACTGACCAAGGAGACTTTGCTGGTTGAAGCATCCTGTTGACCGCCGAAACGAACCAACACATTTTTACTGTTTCTGATTTGTCTTCTGTAAGATCTGCTTATATGTTCTATCTGCATTTTGCTTAACTACTTGTATGATTGCTGACGAGAAAAGTGAAATTGCTCTTAGCATAGAACATCTACAAAACTTTACAAGACGAATCTAGACTGGCGCCCAGCTAAGGTCTTCTTTGTCTGGATTAAAGCGCTCCACCCATCCCCTCAAATATAGGCCAGCTGCGTTGAAAAATAGGAGCCGCCATCGAGTACCCTATTTCTGTCCTCCAAGCAATTAAAGATGGCCGTGAAGAACCCTTTAGGTCCTAGCTGCGGCGTTATGTGTCCTTTCGGCTTCCACTTCGCTACTATCCAGCCATGCAGCGCTTTCTCTGTTAGCCACATACCTATGAATTTGCATATCAATGCATGATCTCTCATGTACTGGATCTGAGCATTGATCTGATGACTTGGGAGCTCTATTTTCGGGCGTTCAGCAGCGACCGGTCTACAGGTGTTTGAGGTGACTTGGGGGTTCTCCCTGTCGTTCGCCTTGGCATCTTGTGGATCTATCTTTTCTCTGTCTTCATTTTGATCAGCTAAACTGGTTCCTTCCTCACGCCTCTGAGAAGAATCATTTGCGTTGGGGGGAGGCGCAGCGTCCTCCCCCTAGGGGGTATTCATAATGCTGGCGCTGCTTCTTTTCGTGTGTTGCCTTTCGTATTTCTGGTGGTATGACAGTATTGCAGAAGTCTGCACAGGTCTACCGTTGCAGGTTCTACAGAACCCTAAGCCGCCATACCCTCGATCGAGCTCCTATCCCTGCCACCCTTCAACAAGCAAACTTAAATGAACTGATTGATTAAATTGCATATACAGTAAGCATGGAAATTTTTTATAACAAGTCTTCTCAAATTATATTGAATGTTTAAATTTGAGATACAAAAAGTAAGCTTCTCTTGCCCCACTCCAATATAGGCTCATCATGACCCATTTATTTACAAAATTGAGACATAATAGCCACAACAAAAATAGGTTACGGGAAAACACTAGATTATCTATTGCCTTTACAAAATTGGAATATAGTGACCATAGAAAAATAGGATCTAGAAAAAAATTTAGGTTTTAGTTGCATTTTCACCTCAAACAATTTAGCAACACTCAAATGCACCCTACAATACTCATTTTAGCACCTATATGAGAACTTAAATAGTTTACATTGCCTACTTCTTATCTAATAATTTTTGGCACCTCCATAAAACTTAAGATTTACGTTTCCTATTTCTTATTTGATAGTTTTGTACCGTGTCTCACATTTTTATGCAAGAGCATCAAAGGCCCACAATATAGGTGTTTGGAATTGTTGCCACACTTAGAAGGCTAAATGACATTTTAGAAACTCGAAAGTAAACCTGATGCAAGTTTCAATCATGTCACCTACTCAAGCTAAACATATCCTTGATGTGGAAAAGTACAATGTGCAACATATAATTAAGATCTTATTGATGAATGCTTTGCAAGTGAATCAATTCAAGCCCTCCCCCCCAAACCCAAATGATACACTACATCGGCTATTGTATTATCCCTTTTTGTTTTCAATATTTAACCTCAAACGGATACAAGTTTAATGCCCCCCCTTCTTTCGTTGAGATCACCAAATTGTTGCAAAAGAAATCATGTATGAACCATGATGATTGAATACTTGTAGACAACTAGTACAAGCTTCCCAAGCTTTGTGAGAACATGGGTGCCTAATAAGTGAATAGTTATACTATTCACCAACCCTAAATCTAAATAAGAAGGGAAACAAATGAGAAACTACGAGGAAATAGAATGGAGGCTAGCTAGCATTTCCCTGTAAAACTAAAAAGGAATAGAATAGCAATAGCTCATATTCCCACTATCATAGATTGTTTTGAGTTGTCCCAACTCCTAACAATAATTCACCTTTGCCAAGATAATAACACAAGTTTGTATAATCCCCATGTAGATGGAAGCTATATTATCATTTCAAGCAAAAAATTGAAAATTGAAAGAAAATAAGGCAAGAATAATTGTAATATGCCCTATCACAAGTTGTTTTGAATTGTTTTGAACTTTTGGCATTGCTTCACCACAATAATAACATAGGCTTGACAAGCGTTGTGTTAAAATGGGCATGTCATGATGGGATATAGTTGGTGTAAACATATTTACCATTATCCGTTGCCAATAAAAGGTTTGTTAGCACAAATTAACCAAATCAAAAATTTAAACTTCAATGTTGGATATTAACTAATGTTGCAACACATGACTACAGCTCCATCTCAAGAGTACTACAAACAAGCCTTTTCAACATGTTTAAAAAGTAACAATTTATACCCTACAATACTCATTTTAGCACTTACATGGAAGCTTGAATAGTTTACATTGCCTACTTATCTGATAATTTTTTGGCACATCCATGAAACTTAAAGTTTACAATTTTATGCAAGAGCATCAAAGGCCCACAATAAAGGTATTTGGAATTTTTGCCACTCTTAGAAGACTAAGTGACGTCTTAGAAATTAGAAAGCAAACCTTACACAGGTTCCAATCTTGGCACTTGCTCAAGCTAATCATATCCTTGATGAGGAAAACTACAATGTGCAACATAGAATTAAGATCTTATTGATGAATGCTTTGCAAGTGAATCAATTCAAGTCCCACCCCCCAAACCCAAACGATACACTACATTGGCTATGGTATTATCCCTTGTTGTTCTCAATCCTTAACCTCAAACATATAGAGGTTTAATGCCCCCCCTTCTTAGGTTGAGATCACAAGACTCTTGCAAAAAAAATAGAGTGCATGAACAATGATGATTGAATACTTGTAGAAAACTAATACAAGCTTCTCGAGCTTTGTAAGAACACTAGTGCCTAATAAGCAAATAGTTATAGAATTCACCAACTTTAAATCTAAATAAGGGAAACAAATGAGAAAGTAAGAGGGAACAAAATGGATGCTAACTAGCATTTCCTCATAAGCATCAATATTCCCACTATCACTAATTGTTTTAACTTGTCCTACCAATAATTCACCTTTGCCAAGATAATAACACAAGTTTCTACAAGACCCATATAGATGGAAGCTATACTATCATTTCACCCACAAAAATTGAAAGAAAATAGGGCAAGACTAATTATCATTTCCCTGGTCACAAGTTGTTTTGAATTGTTTTGCCATTACTTCAACACAAAAATAGCATAAGCTTGACAAGCCTTCTGTTAAAATGGGCATGTCATGATGCCATATCGTTGGTGTTCAAAGCTTTCCATGAATCAATGCATATTTACCATTATCCATTGCCAAGAAAAGGTTTTGTTAGCACAAATTAACCAAATCAGAAGTTTAAACTTCAATGTTGGATATTAAATTATTAATTAATGTTGCAACACATGATTACACCTCCATCTCAAGAATATGAGTACTACAAACCAGCACAGATCCATCTTAAGTACGGATCTAACATGTGCTAAGAGGGATCAAATTTCTTCACATGCAAACTTCATAAGAGTGCAAAATACAATGTGTAATTTTTCATTGTTTAAATTGTATTTTTGAACCATAAAAACTTATTTATTTCATGATATATACATAAACTTTTTTTTAAATAATATATAATATATACATAGTTGACGTTAAAATATTTTACATAACATGTAAATCGAGACATTTTATCAACACAAATTAAAATAGTTTTTTATTATTAATATACTTTTAAGTATATGTCAAGTATTAAAATGGGCATGTCATGATGCCATATAGTTGGTGTTCAAAGCCTTCCATGAATCAATGCATATTTACCATCATCCATTGCCAAGAAAAAGGTTTTGTTAGCACAAATTAACCAAATCAGAAGTTTAAACTTCAATGTTGGATATTAATTAATGTTGCAACACATGACTACACCTCCATCTCAAGAATATGAGTACTACAAACCAGCACAGATCCATCTTAAGTACGGATCTAACATGACCTGAGAGGGATCAAATTTCTTCACATGCACACTTCTTAGAGTGCAAAATACAATGTGTAATTTTTCATTGTTTAAATTGTATAATTGAACCATAAAAACTTTTTTTTTCATGATATATACATAAACTTTCTTTAAAATGATATATAATATATACATAGTTGACATTAAAATATTTTACATAACATGTAAATCGAGACATTTTATCAACACAAATTAAAATTGTTTTTTATTATTAATATATTTTTAAGTATATGTCAAGTATTAAAATATTTTATTGATAACCCACATTAAATATTTTATTATATACAACATTAGAATATTTTATTTTAACAATTTTTTCTATATACAAATATATATGAAGTTGATATCGACATAAATTAGTTAACATAGATCTTCAAATAGTTTATTTAAATAACATGTTTGAAATATTTTTGAAAAAATAGTTTATTTAAATTTCCTATTGAAATAATTTTGTAAAGTATAAGGTTTAAACATCTTACTCACATTTTTTTCTACTTCTAATTACTTTATAGCATATTCATTTTTTTTATTATCGCCAACAGTATTTTTCTATTTAGAACAGAATTTATTTTTATTTATAGGGGCACATGTCAATTTGACAAACAAACGGATGGACAAACAGACGAACCGACAAACTTACACATCCCCCTCATACTGGTTCGTAGAATGAGCCTCTTAGAGCAACAAGCCTTTTCGACATGTTTAAAAGTAGCAAATTATTTTCCTTTGTTAAACATTACCTCACTTCAAACTAGGGAAACGCTTTTTGACAATGCTTCACCACAATAATAACATAGCCTTGGCAGGCCCTATATTAAAATGAGCATGTCATAATGGTGCATAGTTATTGTTCGGAGCCTCCCATAAAGCAAAATATATATAACATTATCCATTGCCAAGAAAATGGTTTGTTAGCACAAAGCAACCAAATCAAAAGTTTAAAACTTCAAAGTTGGATATTAACTAATGTTGCAACACATTGACTATAGCTCCCATCTGAAGAATACAAGAGTACTACTAATCAATGTTGCAAGAACCATCCCCGCTCACGGATCAAAAATTGGAACCATGTCTAGTGCGAAAACACGGGCAAACCGCAAGTCTACCAAAAAACCACATTTCTTGGACTTCTGGAACCATGACAGTTCTATTCACAATTCGACAAGCCCGTGTTGCGATTCCAACACAATTTCATCATGATTCTTGCGTGGTTCCAAAACCTGCTTGCACAATTCCACGGGTCACTTCTTTTTTGGAACCACTATGTGAGGAACCATGCTTCCTAAACACTCCCAAGTGCTCCCTTGATGCTCCTTTTTTGGAACCACTATGTGAGGAACCATGCTTCTTAAACACTCCCAAAGTGTTCCCTTGATGCTCCCTATACGCTTCCTAGATGCTCCCTTCTCCCTTCTTCCTAAATGGTAATGTGACATTCTCCTTTATCTTTCATTTTCATCATTTTACTTCACTTCAAACTAGGGAAACACTTTACAACATTGTAATGATATGCTCTTCTATAAATGTGATACTAGGGAAAGTTTTGGAAGTTTATAATGACTAAGTAAAAAAGGTTTATTAAATATATAATGCAAAATTATCTAAAGTTATACCATTTCCATGTACATCCATTTTCATGCTAAACTAACAATTCTTTGGGTATTTCAAAGCTTACCTAAAGCTAGGTAACGAATTTAAAACTTCAAAGAAATATGTACTTAAAGTTTAATGCTAGGAATATGCTACAAGGTTATAGATATAATACTCTACCAAATCTTATAGCTATTGATTTTATGATGCTTTGCATATGATGATGTGACACCAGCATTATTGTTTTCTAATAAAAAACAACAAAATGATTTCTTCCTTCCCCGACTAGAGAAAATTATAAATAACAAATGTTGAAAGAAACTTCAGACAAAACCAAACTTGGACATATGAAAGAAAATATCATATTTGCAAGCTACTAAGCAAGCTTGATTATGAAAAAAAAACATTCTTAAGAACACTTGAGACAAAGCCAAACTTGGACATGTGACCTTTTCAGGGAGTCATAATTATTGAGTGTAAGTCCAAAAGGTGAGGCTCGACATTGTGATTCATTTTGCAAGTTTTAATCCCACTTCTTCATCCATGTGGGCATCACCCAGTGCATTGAGTACCAAATGAGATGTTTGAGCACATGATAAATTGGTTATTGTTGAAGACAAACGCTGGAGAATGGTCAAGGTAACTAAATTCAATCTCAATTAATAACTACTACAAGCAATTAATCCCAAAAAGGCTATGCAATACATCTACAAACCTAAGCAACCCATCCCAAGAATGTTTGGCCATGTTGGGAGACATCCAACAAGGCAAGTGCCCAAGCATTACTTAGCATTACTTAACTGGGCAAGTGCCCAATTAAGTAAAATATTGAAAGAAAATATCATATTTGCAAGCTACTAAGCAAGTTTGATTATGAAGAAAAAAGAATTCTTAAGCACACTTGAGATAAAACCAAACTTGGACATATGACCTTTTCAACAAGTCATAATTATTGAGTGCAAGTCCAAAAAGTGAGGCTCGACACTGCAATTCATTTTGCAAGTTTCAATCCCACTTCTTCAGCCATGTGGGCATCACCCGGTGCATTGAGTACCAAATGAGACATTTGAGCACATGATAAATTGGTTATTGGTGAAGACAAACAATGGAGAATGGTCAAGGTAACTTCAATCGCGATTCATACTACAAGCAATTAATCCCAAAAAGGGTATGCAATGCATTTACAAACCTAAGAAACACATCCCAAGAATGTCTGGCCATGATGGGAGACATCCCACAGGGCAAGTGCCCAAGCATTACTTAGCATTACTTAACTGGGCAAGTACCCAAGCATTATTTAACTGAAAGGACATCCTCCATTTTTTGTAAGGTCCAACCTAAGCAAGATATTATCGTTTTTTAAGGTCTGATTTTCATTCTCCATGCTGTATAATCTGAAATAAAATCTAATTTATTGACAAGCAGTGGTTTAAGGGTCAGATCTGTGTTGTGTTAACTGTCAACCTGTTAAAGAAATCCGAACGATAAACCCTCCAATCAGGAGAGAATCCAATCTGCTTCTGCTCTGTTTTCGGCATTCTATTCACACTAGTTTAACGAACCGGTCTTCTATTTCAGTCCCTTTGTTGACAGGTATTGTGTATGTTGTTTTTGTATTCTGGGTAAAAAAATGTTCTGCCCTGTCCTAAACATCATGTCAATCTGGGTTTGCTGTTTGCCTTTGCGCTTTTAATTTCGGTATCATTAAGTATTTCCGGAACAGGCCCCCACCTTGGTACTAGATTGTGTAATAAAACTTGCTGGAGTGGAAAGGGCAGTATTACGGTTTCCGAGAAGGAGCACGGAACTTAAATGTCCAGTGGATATACGAAACCTTCCGGACCTAAAATTAATCTGAATCGAACGTAAGAATATTCAACGAGAAAATAACTAAAAGACCACATTAAAGGATCTATAATATCAATCGATTACAAGAACATGATTGTTCTATAAATAAACCCTGGGACTAGTAGAGGGAATTAAAGCGAGAATTTCAGTCCTTCATAAAAATACAGTAACGCTATCTCGGGTTTAAAACATTAACAGAATATAGCTCCACACAGTAGGGATATCGGTTTAAGCTACACACAATAGGGATATCGATTTAAACTCCACACAGTAGGGTTAGATTAATTCATTCCAGACCCACTGGCCTTCAATAAAGAAAACCTAACTATGCGGTTTCAGATATAAGCAGAATGAAAAATAAAAATGAAAAACAGAGACTAAGAAGGGTTGCTTTAACTCACCTATCGGCTCCGGCGCACAAATGCATCTTGTTAATACGGGGAACATGGAATGGCTACAGACGAACACGCAGATGGAACGCGTCCTTTCCGTCGAACTTGGCCATGTACTTGTTACAAGCTATACGGGCCGCTTCCAGCGCCTCGCTCGTTACATTTTATTTCTCCCAACTCACCAGGCGAACGCAAAAAGGAAACTCGTCGGCTGCTCTTTTCTTGGCACCAACATCGTATATACGGATTTTGAGATTTGCAACACCCCGACAGTATCGAGATTTCGGGTAGGGCTTGTTCTGAATCTGACGATAACATCTCGCTGGAACTGCAAGACAAAACCCACGCAGTTTAATCAAAACCCTCACAGTAAACATTCAGTAAGAAATCACAACCATTCACTGACAAATCGATTAAGAGTTTGAACCATATCTCTCACCATCCTTTATAATTTACAACAGCGAGCCGAACGCCCGTAATTGAGATGAATCGCTGGAAATGGGGCTGACCTACCAGGGTTTTCAACCTATAAATCTTTGATAGAGCCTAATTTTGTTGGATATACTAGATTATGCCACTTGGCTGCAATCCAACGGCCCTACAACTATTTAATCGTTTTCCAAAATGTGTTGAATCTGAAAATTGAGCTTTTACAAAACCAATTAGTTGATGCGAGGCCAAAATCCCAATTATTGGATTGTAACTTGTAAGTATCCTTACATTTACTATGGGTAAAGTATTAAAAACAAAACGAAATTAATTATATACATATATATATATTAATATTAATTATAGATTGTTATGAAATATATATTTGTATTGTTTAAATATTAATTGTTTTTTGAAAAGTTCAATTTTGTTAATTTTTATAGAAATATTTAATGAAAAAACAAAGATAAATTTGAACATGTTTTAATAATATATATTTTAATACATATATGAAAATTAGAAACTCATACATGTATATAGACAAAGTTACATAATATAACACTTTTTCTTTTAATTTTTTATTATCTTATAAATGAGTTTATAATGCAACAATTTCTAAGGACTTTGGCCTCTATATAAATAAAAAATAAACTAAACAATAACCATGTTGTTTTTCATGGAAAACCCATTTATGTAAGTCTTAGTTGGGCTTACTATATTCATCACTAGAATATAATAGGCTTTCCCTATCAAACTCAAAGGGAGCAATTTACCTTCTTCTACACATAAGTTGCAATTTTTTCCTTTTAATATTAGGGAACTCTTAAGGGTGGTAAGAGAGGGAGGAGCCTTGTATAGCCCCTAAGGAAATCATGTTAAGAGGTATGCATGGGGATTGGGACAAATGACAAACAATCAAGCAAAAATGCATGGATTGAGGCAAAATCTAATATTGGCCAAAACCACAAAAGTGTCCAACATTAGAATCTTGGGGAACTTGTGTATCGTCATTCAACACTTATGCAAAGGAACCTCGCCTCGGGACAAACATTTGGAGAACCTATTGAAGCAAATAATGAGGATTCTGGAAGACACTCCACAAAAAAAGTACTTTCATATCCTAAGAAATCAAAATGAAGAAGTCAAGAAGTGTGTGAATCAAGCCTGTTAGTTTTAGGCATGACAATTAGAAGTAAATGGTGATTTAGGGTGGTGAAACCTACCCTAATCCTAAAGGCTCAAGCATTGTTTTATGAAAGGAACTATGATCTATTTCTCCCCATTCAAAAATTATTATAGTGCCCATAATAATCGGATAACTGTTTGGGGACGGCTTCATTAAAAAATTGGGAAGGGGAACCAACAGATGTCATGGCACCGAAATTAAGTTTGATGCATGCAAATGGAAAAACCTCACAACTTATATAAGGGAGAGACACAACTCGAAGGACGCAGTATAGATCCATCAAGGGGCATCCACATTCAGCGATGATTGCATTCAGGAGGGGAAGCACTTATGAAGAGTAATGTCGTTATAATGTTGGATTCGTGTGGGATCTAGGTGATGGAGTATGAATTGATGTTGAAGCAACATAAATCATTGTGGAATACAATTTCAGGATGTTGGGGACAAAAAGCCAAGGGAATCACAAAAGAATTTGGCAAGTCCCGTGGAGCATACCCAAAAGGCAGCCTAGCATGCCATCTTCCTCTACAAAGATAATTTGATTAAAGGTTGGTCTTTTCCTTTGTTTTGGGTTTTGGATAAATTGCAAGCATACTTGTGGCACTATCATAACTTCCAATAGGATTGGCTTCTCAATATGGTGGGTGGGAGAAAAGCCCTGTGATTATGGTTTGTTTACAACCCAATGGTGTGACTTTTCAATCTGTGCATGGACTCGGCTCTTGAAGGGTCATATTGAATTGAATTTTGTTGAAGGAATGGTTGGTGGGTTGACATACAGGACTCCACGCAAGTCTTAGAGATCAAGGACTTTTGGGAAGGAAAAAGTGGCCCATAGTTGGCCCTATTTAGTTTTTTTGGTGAAATTGGACTACATGTTGGTTTAAGAGCCTTCTTTGTAATAGAACTGGGTTTGAGCTCATTGGTTTCCAAACTAAGTTTGAGCACAAGCATCAAATTACTGAGAAATCGTACAATTGATTTGGAACAGGACAACAAATGGAGATTAGGGGAGGAGGAGTTTTGTGTCTCTGGGTTAAGTGCCTATGAGAACAATTTATTGAATTGGGTGATGCGTAATTGCATCGGGAGAGACTTGATATAATGGTGATGAATATTAAATTGAAGGAGTAGATGGATACAATGATTAATATGTTGGAAGAAGTCCAAACTCCAAAATAAAAGTCAGTCAAACAAGTAGATGAGTTAGAGGCACTATACCTGATCTAGACTTGGATCTTCCTTTCCTTGACTTACTAATATCTTGGGCTCTTTCCTCTTTCCATTTTTCTTCCCCTAGTCTCTACAGTCAAAGCATTACCTGATGTCTCACTAGAACTTTTCCATTGCATTTCCTCGCTAAGGATTGCACCGACAACATCATCAAACTTTAAAGTACTAGATTGAGAGACAAAGTTACTAATGGCCATAACTAAACCATTCCAACTTTCTCGCAATGAGCACAGAAATAACATAACCCTAACTTCATCATCAAAAGTTACCCCTACAAAACTTAACTGATTGGTAACTGTATTAAATTCATTTAAATGATCAGCAACAGATCCACCTTCTGACATCTTCATATTAAATAAACGCTTCATAAGAAATACCTTATTTGAGGTCGAGGGTTTTTCATATAGTTTGGCCAATGCCGACATTAAACCCTTCGTTTTCATTTCCTTTTAAATATTAAAGGCTACCGATGCTGCTAGGCACAGTCGTATTGTTCCAAGTGCCTTTCTATCAAGAATATCCCATTATGTGTCTGTCATACTCATCGGCTTCTTTGTCTTTCCGCTCAATGGTAGGTACAGATCTTTCTGATACAAGAAATCTTCCATTTGCATCTTCCATGGCTGGTAGTTTTGGCCGTTAAATTTTTCGACCCTAAACCTACCATCTTCTGTCATTACTCCCACTCGAACCAGGAACACTTCTCTCCTACGAGTTTATTAGCCAATTAGACCTTTGGTTTTGATACCAGTTGTTAGAAAATTATATGTTACAGAGCAATGGAACACATAAAATATTGCAGAAATATAAACACATAAAACAAGAGAGACACAGATATATGTGGTTCACCCAATTTGGGCTACGTCCACGGAAAAACATCCAGTCCTTCCTTTTATATTATCCAACAAAATGAAGAGATACAACCTACAGCAAATTCATTGTAATTCCCTCTTCACTCTCACACAATCTCCTCTCTCTTTCTCACTCAGAATACACATCTACATAGCCACAACACAATTCCCTCATATATAGCGAGGGGTTGCCTTCTAGGGCAAAAAACCCTAAATTAAACATAACTTCTACCGTCAGATTTTCGCCTAATGAATGGCCCAGATTGACTACAAAATTACAAAATTTTACAAGGCAATTTTACATCTATTTTTAGCTTCGGGGGCGTTGTCGCCCCCCCATTGACCCCCTGGTGGCGCACATTTACGGGCGGTGTTGCCGCCACATTACGAACTGGGGTCCAATGCGGCGATACCTCTGCATAAAGAAGATAATCAGGCTCCACACACAACATTTGGCACCAACTACTGAGAAAGGCACACTAGTTGCATATGCAAGGAAAGGGTCACTCAGTTATCGGAGAAAATGGATGACCTTCAACTTGATATAATGGTGATGAATATGAAATTGAAGGAGCAGATGGATACAACGATTAATATGTTGGAAGAGGTCCAAGCTCTATAATAAAAGTCAGTGAGACAAGTAGATGAGTTAAAGGCACTTCGTAAGCAAATTGTTGATTTGAAGGAACAAGTTCAACTTATGTATATCGACCCCAAAGAAGCCAGTACTGTAAGTTTGAAGGAAGTGAAAAAGTGTCCAAACCTCCACAAGCCACTAGAGGAGGAAGATGAAGATTTCAAATGATATTTGTATTGCTGCAAATTTTGTATTTTATCATGAAGTTATTGTAGGTTGTATCCCTACAAGAATATAATCAATTTTGAGAAAATATGTAGTCCCTCATAATTGTTACTAGTTAATACTGAACAGATGGATAAGATGGAGGATGAACAAAAAAGTAATACATATCCTGAGTACTTGTTGTGACCATGAACAGATTTAATAAAATACATATACGCATTCTCGTTATATATATATATGTGTGTGTGTGTGTGTGTTGGGGGGGGGGGACTCTTTGTCTTTCCCTTCACTTCTTAAGGTCACACACCATCTACTTATGTTGTTCTACCTGGCGAACATATTAGCTTTTCCTTTCTTCCTTCTCTTTCAACAAATAAACTCTACCCAATATGTTATAGGAGTCGATTTCTCCTTGAGAATTTGTTCTTTTTTTTTCTTTGAGTTGTTATTCCCCTTCTTCTTTCTTCCTTAATGATTCTACCCAACTTTTACAACTATAACCCTTCCTTTTTTCTTCTCTTTTGCTTCTTCGCCTTCACCATGTTTGTACCCAACAAACTTAAGCTGAAATCATCTTCTTCTCTTCTCTAGAGCTTTAGACTCTTTTTTTTTTCTCTATTTTTCCTCTTCTGTGATCTCTTATTTTCTCCCTCTTCCCTACTTCTTCTCTTCTTCTATATCCTTATAGTGTTGCGACAAGCACCGTGAATAAGAGGATTGTCACCTCTCTTATTCTCTGTGACCATTTTCCCCTGCCCCCAACTTTCCACACTTGTATCCCAACAACCCCCCATCCTACCACATTAATCTCTCATTTATCAATCATGTGATTGGGTGTTGGGTGCTTGGTTAAAAGGGTCATATGGTAGGAGGGCTCATTTAACCCATCCTAGATTGTTAATGGGCTTCCTTTCCAACATTTTTATGCCTCCCATAATCAACCCCAAAACAACATGGATTATATGAGCCATTGGATGGTGGAAGTAGATTGAATGGATGCAGATGATTGCATAAGTCCAAGGCCCTATTGTCACATCAAACACTTAAATTGTGTAGAAGAATAAATCTCACACATCACATCAACATTAAAAGTAACATGAAGATGGAGGTTCATCGAATGGAGGGAATGCATCTCAGTGGTGGGTGAGGCCATAGAGAAAGCACATGCACCATGTCAAACTCCCAAGCAATATGGTGAAGGGTGTCTACATCATGTTATCGAGGTAGTTAAAAAGTGTAACCTCGTGATGAGGCCACAAGGTGATTGATCCCTTTGCATTAATGCCATCTCAAAATGCACGCAAGTGCACAATTGGGTCTCTTGTGTTTATTTCTCTAATTCCATATCTCATATCATTTCTAGCTCAACACCTTGCCTCTAGAGGTTTTCTCATGGTTCCATGATCCCTTTTATATTGCCATCAAATTTCGCATAGATCAATACAACTCCATATTCAACTTTCCATGATTTTTTAGTGCCTTTCATCTTTCACTTACAATTTGTTAGGGTCCTATAATTTATGGGATCTCAAGTTAATTGAGTATTGTATCTCAGGAATCTTATTTTGTAAATACTTGTCAATCTACCAATGATTTCCAAATAGAAGAAAAAGTAAACTAAAAAATGAAAAGGGGGTATAAATAGGAAAAGAAAAAGAAAATGGAATAATAATGAAAGTGTTGCAAGTCTAAATGCCACTACTCATAGATAGTTTTGCTTCATCACTGAAAAATAAAAGTTGTGTGCAATTTGTTCAAAATGCCACAATCACTAGTTTTTAGTTTAATCATACAGTGTAATCATGGTTCAACTCCTTTCAATTTCTATAAATTAGGTTAGACAATAAATATTTGCCCAACAATTTAATCTGGGTAAATCAATAGTTAGGTAGAAAATGGCATTGATTCAACTATTTAATATGAATCAATACAAGAAATAAGGGATAGGGTAGATAGTTTTTCATTTTGTATAAAAGAAAATAAAGTGGGTTTGCTAATTTAAGTGCACCCTTTTGAAAAATAAAAAATGCTAGTTTAGCTAAGGGTAGGTAGATAAGATGATTTGTAAATATTTGCCTATATCATTTTTATCCAAAGTTTTGATCATAGGCTAAAGGGCAAATATGTGTGTCATGGGGAATAAAGTCTTTCATATGTTTTATAGTTCTGCTTATCCTAAGTTCGGAGGTAAATTATAAAAGCGCATGCAGACAAATTTGCTTTGTCGTATTTGGTTAAAGTACACTGCACTCAACAGCCTTGGGATCAACTCTCGCTTCTCATCCATGACCCTCATCCGCCTTCAGCCCCCCCCCCTCTCCATCCTACCATTATCGTCGGGGGTGGTCCGAAAAGTTGTTTCTCCCACCAGGCCCCATTCCCTACGTGTTGCCCTCTCGCAATTTCACACCCCTCCCTCACCAAAACCACAAACCACTTGCTACCCCCTTCAAAAACCACTTTTCCCTTGCCCGCTCTACCACGCTCCACCATGATTCCTTCCCCATTCTCCTCTCGCCACGTCACATAACCGTTAAGCCAATTAAATGCTTTCCCGGCAAATGTCCGTTTTACATTAAATTTGTAATTCCCGAGTAACCGTTTAGGCCTAATGGTCCCCGCGCCATTTTCAACGGAACGATTCGCTGCAGCGTTTAAAACCTTCTAAAACCATCAGTCTCCTTTCTTTACTGCTCATCCTATCACTCTCTTTCTTTTTACTATTTGTCTTATGTTATTGACAGTTTTCCACAGCGATCACTCTTAGAGCTATTCCGCAACTAGACCACGACAAAAACGTGACAGTTCCCTGTTTATTTAATTGACAATTTTTGACTCAGACACTTTCCCTGGTAAGCTCTTCTGTAAATTCCTCATGTTCTCAGATTCTTACAGTCATGCCTCCAAAAGATAAACCTATTAACCCTTTGATTCCCCCTTCTGTAGACTTAGATCATACCCCTCTAGCAAACAGAGATTACAAGATTAATGAAACTCAATGTGACTGTGATTTTCTTGAGTTATATTGTTGGTTAGAAGATAAACATGCATATAAGACCGATGAAATTGGGCTCTGGGAGTCCAACCTTCCCCACAAGACCAATGAAATTGGGCTCTGGGAGTCCAACCTTCCCCATAAGACCAATGAAATTGGGCTCTGGGAGTCCAAACTTCCTCATTACATTTTCCCCTTAACATTCCAAGCCCCAGAGTTTACCAGAAGGTGTCAAGCATGTTATGTCTCTGATCAAAGAGTTATCATTGCCCCTACAGGTGACATTCTCTTCACAATTACAACCCAATACATTGACCAAGTGATGTTGGCTCCCACTGTGGAAAATAATACTCCTTTCTCCTTAGAATCCCTCACCCAGCTTTATCAGAAGTTGGATTTCGCCACCAAAGGCAGAATATTTGAGATCTTCTTGCCCGAGAATGCCCAATTGCCTAAAAAGAATCCTCCATATCCTTCCTCCATCTTCCCTGATCAGGCCAAGCAAATTATATCCATGATTTCCTACATTTTAGGCTATTATTCTGATCAGTGGGTAGATAAGCCCATTTTAGGATTCCTCTCCATATTTTCCACAGACAGAAAGCCCTCCTTGGTGTTCAATTTCAGTCAATTCTTGGCTGATAGTATTCATGAACAATTCATAAAGTTTCCTACAGAACAAGTGTTAAATTACACCTCCATTTTGATTTACATGTTCCTTTACTATCAGACAAACAAATTCAGTTTTGCACTGCAGAAGCTTGATGATGCAAGAAATCAGCAACCAATGATCTTTTGGACCTCATTGGTCATGAGAGAACAAGAAGAAATCACTTATAAGCAACTCATTGAGGATTTTGTTCATCCAGCCATGAACATTCTGAACAATGCAATACAACCCAGGATCAGTGAGGAAGTCAAGAGAATTTTGCACTTGACAGATCAGGCAAAGACTGGGGATTGGTATTTATACCAAAATTATATAGAAATCAAGGTGTATGGTTGTGAATTGGCACCCTATAAACTCCCCAAATACCTCCCAAAGAGGATTTTTGCCCTTGAGTATATTAGGCAGATGCTGAATTCGGATGACATCCACATTGTAGTGGCTAAGAAGAAGTCACAATTCAGAATAAAGACACAAGTGGGCTAGTTTGTGTGTAACACAATGTTACAGGTCTATTTGGGCACATCACTCCCAACATTTAGATCAGTACAATTAGGGCTCACCAAACCATAATTCAGTTGCTAGATGCCCTAGACAAGTCATCACATTGAATGCTTCCATCCAAGAAAATTTCTTAGCCTAAAGCCTTACTGAAATGCCTCCTTGGGATACCAACGCAGCCCTGGTCAGGGGTAATTGCGTTGCAAAGCAGGCAGGCCCATTCTGGCCTACACTATAGTGCACTTAGGTCCTCTTTGACTTGCGTTGGGCGAGATTGAGCGAAATTTGCATAGGGTTCTAGGAATATTCCTTGATTCTAGATCATTCTAGAAGGATCCCATCTCTTATCTCCTCCTATGAGCTCGAAATTGGATAGGCTAAGGATCCATTAACCTCCTATCCTATCATCCCTTGCTCCATGGAAACTAACTCCAAGTTTGGAAGGCCATTCAATACCCTCATTTATGACAAAACCACCTCCATTTCCTATAAATTGAGCACTCATCATAGTGATCAAGGGGCTAGAATCTGAAGTTTGTAAGGAAATTCTGTTGGTTTGAGAATTGAGTTCATGTCAAGTAATGTTATGCTACTGGATTGGTGTGCTTTTGATGTGGTGAGGGTTGGACTGAAGTTGGAGGAGTGGCACGGAATCGAACTGTATTGGGTGAAACTCTTCCTTCTACATTAATAAAGTGTTTATTCCTTTTCTCATATTCTTGTTCATATCTATGATGATTATGTGTTTCAATGTCTTTGATTCCATTAGTTTATAGTAGATAGATCATGTATCCTTTGATCATTTGTTGTTTCTATTTATGTTGATACAAGTACTAATTGAGCGGATTTAGTTCAAGTGGGAGCGACGACAGCAACTCAAAGGGGATCAAGGAAGCGAAAGACTACAAGTAAGTTCCTTCATATCATCTATCTACTATAGGAAAAGGTTAAACTACTTTCTTTCTGTTGTTCTAGGTGTAGCTACCCACCTAGGGAAAATATGTTTATTCGTAGATGCAAATTCCATATAACACACGAGAACAATAGGTGAAGAAGTAGACATGATACTTAAAGAAATGAAGTTCAGTCTGAGCTTTACATGGTCTTATGACCCCTATGGCATCATTTCAAAGTTCAGAGTAGAGAACAAAAGCACTCCTGACATTCATACTTCAAGGCCATAAATAGAGTAGTATGCCAATCAGCTAGAATGGACAGAAAACACTTTGCAGGAAGTTGAAGAACAACTCTTTTCCACTTCGAGTTTACAGACACCCACTCCTCAAGAAAAATCAAGCAAAAGACAGAGGGAAGAAGGATCTTCATCAACAACTGGAAGTGAAGCTAAAGAGTTTAGCATCAGCTACATGAAGAGAACAAAATTAACTCCTATAGTAGAGTTGGACAAAGAGACTGACGAGTAGGCGGCCATCATAATCAAAAATTCACCACCTGCAACCAATAAATTCACAACATCTCCTACTGGATCTTCATCTTCATAGGGTCACAAGGAAACTGAGCTAGAATCACAGAATGTCCAAATAGAAAAGGAGAAGACATTTTTTTATAGGTACAGGGAGATAAAGCTCAGAAATGAGATTTAAAAAAATAGTACCTATAACCAATTCTGGAAGTAGACCTCCAGCTCACATAGTAGGATGTTGTCAATATTTGACACAGAGCATGGAAAAATGCAGATAGCCTTTCTTGAGGCCCAAATTCCACAACCAAAATCAGCAGCAGACTACAAGAGCACTACTTTTGAATTCAACACTAAAGACATATATCCCATTGATCAAATGGAGATGCACAAGTAAACTAGTGAAATGATATCCTCCACTTTGATTAACACTTCTATGTCACTATCTAAATTGCAGGTTTCATTTGCCAATGTTCAATCACAATTGAAGATGGAGAAAGTGTCCTCCTTAGCCAAAGATAACATGATCAAGTCTTTGGAAGACTTGGTGGTTAAGGTAGGATGTGATACCAAAGATGTTAATGTTGTTGAGGAGATTATTAAAAAGAATAACCTAGACATTGCAACCTTGAGAAAGCAGCTCAAGCTGCCAGCCACAGAGGATCCATTGATCAAGGACATTGAAGAAAGTGAAGCACAGAAAGTAGATATGATGAAACTGATCATAGAACAAAATATACAAATTAGGCAGATGGAGGCAGAGATGGAGAAAACGATAAAGGGGAAAGAAGAAAGTCAGAAGATGGCCATTGTCCCCCTAGATGCCATACCCATTTCTCAGCTTCCAACCACAAGGACAACCACTGCAGGCACTTCTTCCACTCAGACTGTGAGTGTTGAACAAGTAACAAAGACACTAGAGAACATGTCACTCCAGTCAAAGGAGATTGAGACTTTGCAGGGCCAACTCAAAGCTTTGGAAGTGCAAAAGGCCAAACCTGAAGTTGCTTGTGTTAATGAAATGCAGAAATCCCAGAGACTGTTGGAGAAGTTGCAGAAGGTAGAGAGAGACACTTCAATTGGTCAGACCTTGGCCCAAGACAAGGAAACCATTTAGATGAATATACTAGACTCTATGAATGAGATTTGGCCTTCTATCCAAATCATATTTGAGCAGAAAGAGCTGATAGAAAAGACTACATAAACTATAGTGCAGGGAAGAGAGAAGTTGGGAGAGATACCCACAGAAGCCTCCAACATCATCAGGTTCTTAAACTCAAAGTCCAAGTATGAGCTTGAAGAAGTAGTGATCAGTGATAGAATTGCCACCATTCTGGAAGTCAAGAAAGTCTTGACAAAGAGGAATCTTATTGATTAGTTAGAAGAAAGATGTGAAACCTTCGAGCTGCAAGTAAACAGGTTCACTAACAGAATTGAAGCATTGATTCATAAAGGATTGCCCAACATTTATGTGATAAATGACAAATTAATCACTTAGGAAGACTATATCCTTAAGATGAAGAAATGGCTAGAAGTAGCATCAAGATCAGTGTGATAAAGGGCAGTATGACAACAAGGTATTTTTGGAAACCATGTCAAATGATTTCTATGTTCAAGATGAGGTAAAACACATTTTTACCGTGAAGCCAACTTTTTCTAAATACACATAGGTAGATGAAATTTACCGCAGGGTAACAAAATTGACAATACCAGATGACAAGAGATGGGAAGAATTGGTCAATTTACTAGACTGAAGGATAATTCAGAAACAGTGAAACAATTTCCAGCGCAGCAACCAGCATGACAATCAGTTCAGTAACGCAACGCACTTTCGGGTTGACTCAACAACCGAAACCATCAAAACAGGGCCACCTTTCCTTTCAGCTGCCTACGTGGCCTATTTGTCTGCCAAGATTAGATCATATTGTTTGTTATTAGGCTAATAATACAATGTCGGTTTGACAATGATTTTGTAAAGGATTTTTGTAATTTTCATTATAAATACTTCACGGTTTGAAGTATTAAGGGTTGATTTCCGAATGTAATTTCTTTTGCATATTGTATTTTTCAAAGTACTGGAGCATCAATAATACAAGGACCTTTCACAGGATTCATGTGGTGTACCAATGGTGATGTGTCTCTTCTGTTTATGTGTTTGAACATTGTTTTTATTTCTATGTTTTTCTAAAAAATATGAATTATCCAACAAAACTGTGATAAATAGGATTTGTTATTTAGAGCACCCTATTTTGGTTGTTGATAATTTTAATGTTTTCCACTGAAGTCAAATCTGGAAATTCTTAATTGCTCCTGGATTTCTACTGAACCTTACACTTATGCTATTTCACCATCCATTTAATTTCTAAAAAGATCCAAATAGTGCAACCTAGCTTGCCCTGTGAGAACTCCTATAAAAATTTTATGCAAAATCCAGTTAAATTCATAGACTCCATAGCCCAATGGAATTATAACACTCAAATCAACCAAACCTTTCAAATAAAACAAACAAGTACAATCATAATTAGCCCAAAATTTATACTAAAACAAAGCTAAATTAAATAGAGAGATCCCTCTCTGAAGTTGGCAGGGCTAGATCCCAGCTTCCAAAGTGGTTTTGATGTTGTCCTATGCGTTTACTCCCTCAACCTCAAAAATACAAAACGACAACACACTTGATAGCATAATGCCCTCTTCTTCTTCAACCACTAAGACAATGAGTGCCATTTTCTCTCAATGTTGCCTAGACACAATAAGATATATTTTGATGTTCCTTTCATCTACTTTATCAACATAACTCCCTTAATGACCCTCTTTGTGTTAACCATATGTTGGTGGATTTTTTTTGCCTTGGTGAGTTTGGATCATATACGTCTCCCCATCATTATAATACAATAATGATCTGAACACCCGAAGTTGAGATTAATTGCTTAAAATGCTATTGGTCCACTAAGAGTTTCAATCTATGAATCTTTCACAAGCACATTTTTTGTTGGATATGCATAATTATCCCACTTGGCTACAATCCAACGACCCCAAAACTATTTGGTCATTTCCTCAAAATGTATTATAATTTGGAAATTGAGCTTTTACAAAAACCAATTAGTGTATGTGAAGCCAAAATCCAAATCATTGAATTGAGGGTATCAAGTTGCATTTGCAATTATGGATGAAATGGGTCCAACAAAAACAAAATGAAGTTAAAGAATATATAGAAAATTATGGAAATATTATAATAACAAATTAAGTCAATATATACTTATATTTATATTTATTATAAAATGTCACTTTTTTGGAAGGTTTTGGACACGTTTTGGAGTTTTGCTTAATTTTTATCAATATTGATGCCAAGGTAAGAAACAAAATTAAATTGACATGCCTACCATCTTCACTTCACTTGCCACAATATAACTCCTTAACACATGCATATTGATATTTCATAACATGTTTTCATATTTGTTTCATGTTCCATAGAACATTTTGTGTATATTTAATATGTTACAATTGGCAACTAGGGCCAAACTCCATGTGGGTCATCTTATTTATGGCAGCTGATATTTTTCTTGGATCCCTCTCATCGAGAGGTGTAGGATTGATCTAAAGATCATTCGATCTGATAAGTATTCATGGAGTTATGAATTTATTTGTGTTATAAGACAATTTGTCAAGGTTGGCCAACAACCAAATAACCCATACATGTGCTCCACGTTTTAGTATAAAAAGAGGTGCCTTGATAGTCATTTCTACACACACTTTACTCTTGATTTCTCTCAACCTGTTCTGGGTTTTAGTGGAAGATAAATCTAGGAGAAGCATGCCCTAGCCGCACTCCAAGGGAGAAGACCCCTGATTCTATACGCTGCCCAACCTGCCCTCTACGCTACCTAAAGGAGAGACATAGCATGGTGAAGAAGACCTATTCACGTTGCCCAAATACACAGATCTATCCTCCCTAGCTGCAGTAAGGAAGATCGAATAACATGGGTTTTTGGTGGCTGTTTCAAGGTCATATGTGAAGGCCGAGTTGCTATTAGGAGGGCCAAGGTAGAGGAGGGATGTTTGGGTTTGATGTGTGGGCTGTAAGCTACAACAAAGATACATGGGACAACGTGGGCTATTTTGGGGTCATGTCATACTCTCATCTTCAGCGTGGAGGCAAAGGGTTTACACTAGCATAGGCCGCATTTCATGAGGGCAATTCTGGGCCAGATTTGAGGACAGTTAGGGACTGTTGTGTGCCCTAACCAGTCCCAGAAATTACAATAGTAATGAAGTGACAATCAGCAGCGTTTGTATGGTGTGTTGGCAGCAAGAAAGATAAGACAACAAGGTCACATAGTGCAACAAAGGAAGATGGGACAACAACTATGGCATGGCACAATTAGGACATCAGTTGTAATGGGACAAGAACAATACAATTGGGACAATAGTTGTGATGGGACAACAACAATACAATTGGGACAGCAGTTATGGCATGGCACAATTGGGACAACAACTGTGATGGGACAACACTATGACATGGTGCAACAATAGCCAATTGGGACAGCAATACAATAAGCAAGGTACAACAAGCACATGATGGCAAGAATGGTGCTGCAAGCACATTGGGCAAGGTGCAGTAAGCACATGGTGGCAAGCATGATGCCGCAAGTACATGGGACAACAATATGGTAACATGGTACAACATGCCACATAGGACATCAATGTGGCAACATGGTGCAGCAATGGCACATGGGACAACAATGGTACATGATGCAGTACAGTGAGGTACAACATGAAGCAACACTGGTGAGTGCAACAAGATGATAAGGTACAACAAGATGTTGTAGTACAAGAAGGTGCAACAGTATGGTAATGAGGTCCAGCATAGTGATGATGGGTGCAACATGGTGCAACATAGTGAGGTGGAGCTTGATGACGAGGTACAACACAATGCATGGTGATGGAATCACCTGGGAGAATCAGTTGAAGAAGCATGTCTTTAACTAAGTTTAGCTACCTCATGTATCATCTACTTAGAGATGAACTATGCTCTTACTTAGATAAGTCAAAGTGTTGACTTCTGTTGTATATGTACTATCTCTCTCTCTCTCTGCTGAACTATTGAAGAACATATAAGAAGAATTGATCAAAGGTTTCCCCACATTGGGGTTTGTCCCTGGCTAGCACCACATCTTGTGTCCTCTTGTCTTGGATTGTCTTCTGTGATCTATGTTTATGTTCTATTTGCAATTTACTTTAATGCTGATGTAATTGCTAATCTGGAAAAGATATTGAGTTAACCGTGAAAATTGAAATAAATTGCTCTAAGCATAGAACATACCTAAAATTAACATGGTATCAGAACTGAGGTGAAGACAAAGCCCAAGCAAGAGTGAAAGAGCAATCACCGAAGACAGTTGGGAAAGGACAATAGGATCAATGGATTCCTCATCCCTCTTCAAATTCACCAAGGGTGAAGTCGAAGTAGAGAATATTATTAGAATGCCGCAGTGGAAGATTATGATGGCCTACCTACAGATCACTTCAATGGGAAGTCCGGATCTAAGGGTGGAAGGAAAGGCATATGCCTTGTTTTTAATAAGTTCAGCCATTATGCTGAGGAGTGTTCAAGGTAGGGACACATCACTTGATGATGATAACAATCATTACCGGGACATCTTCAATGATCAGAGGAATGACAGGTAATACGGGTCGTCAAGGAAATGACCGACTCTTTAAAGAAAGAAAGGAACCCCATGTATGAATAATCAAATGTTGTTTCTAATAAGATAAAGAAACGTTATCTTATATTGGCCCTCTCCTTCAGACTCTTTAGGAATCTAGCTTATTGATTGTAGTGCTTCAAGGCACTTCATCGGATAGAAGGGTGCTCTCTCTAATTTGGTAGAGATGGAAACAATCATGGGATTATACTTGGAGTCAATGCCACCTATCCCGAAAAGGGTGCAGGGAATGTTACCCCTCAATTGAATGAGGGTAACTCGATTAATTTACAAGAATCTATTTTAAGTACCTGATCGCAAGAAGTACCTGGTGTCCATTTCGGCAATGGAAGTCAAAGGTTTCAGGGTGGCATTCATCGATGGAGAGGTAGGTGTTTGAAAATAAAATTTTCAAAGATGCTTTTACTCATGGGTTCAGGGTTGGCAGTTTGTATCAAGTTACAAGATGGTCCATTGGGGATCATGTCAATTGACATATCTCATCTATAGCACTGAAGGTCTACTTATTATAGGACCCTACCCGATGTGAGTTAGATGGTGACTGGGATGCCTGAATTCAAAAAGAGCATGAAGGTACATGTCTGAGATGTACCAAGGAAAATCTTACAAGGGGACCATTCCCCTCATGTAGCAGGTCCACATGTTTGGAACAACCTGAGGGGTTTGAGATTCATGATCAGGAATCTCATGTATGCAGCTAGAAGAAAGCCCTCTATGGCTAGAAGAAAATCACCCCAGGCTTAGTATGAGAGGATTGACAAGCTGTCTGATGAAGTTGAGATTCACTAGGAGTGAAGCCGATCCAAACCATTACTCGAAGGTTGTGGATGATAGACCTCTCATACCGACACCTTCTGAGGACGACCTATTTCTGACAGGTGCAGACCCTCTCATTTGCAGAAGTAAGAGGGAGTTGGATTCCAGATGTGGAATGGTAAACTGCGAGCCCGTGACTGCCTCGAGGATCTTAACTTTCAGAAGTTATATGGTAGTGATGTTGGACTAGATCTGTGAAATGCCTCTAAGTTTCATAAACTCATTCGCATTGATGTTCTTGGTGAACTTTCGTCCGGATATATGTTTTGCAGTTAGCATGGTGAGATCATATATGGTTGAGCCTCACGAGATTGGTGCCAAGGATCTTTTGAGATATCTTCCGGGCACAATCACTCATAGATTGAGATACATTGCCGGAAATATGAAGCTACATGATTATTCGAATGCTGACTGGGCAGGCAGTGTGGAGGATCGCAAGAGCACTTCTGAATGCTGGTTCTCTTTGGATTTTGCTTTGATATCCTGGATGAGCAAGAAGCAGAAGTCGGTTGCTATAAGCACCGCTGAGACTGAATACATAGCTACGAGTATGACCTCATGTGAAGTTGCTTGGTTGCAAAAGCTCTTCATTGAGCTGTTTGTACACATGATGGATACCACCATGATCTTCTGTGTCAACTAGGGGGGATTTGATTGTTGAGAAATCTTGTATTCTATGATTGCTCCAACATATAGACATCAGATACTACCTTATCTGGGATATGGTACATTGATGAGCGAGAATGCTCCATCGCATTGGGATTGATGTGCAAGTCGCAGACATTCTGTCGAAGCCCCGAGGAAAGGTCAAATTTGTGACTTTCCTGAACGACTTGGAGTCTATGAGAGACCCTCTTATGAGGGTCCTACATGATGCATGCATTGAGCTCTGGGAGCTCCGGGGGGTTTGGGGTACTTCTTGGAGCAACAAGTGACGATAGGGCGACTCGCCCTCCCCTAATGGTGCGTTGTGTACAAGGTGAATGGCTCGGCATTCCCCTCTGATACCCCATGGCGACTTAGGGACACGATGAGTGATTCTCCTGTCTAGGCATCCTACCCATGCAGTCTGAGACTCATGGGAAGTACCTCTCATCTGGCCAATGAGCAGGGAAATGGGGTTAGGGACCATAATAGTACTATCGATGGACGCATCGTTGTATCTACCATACTCCCTATGCTAGGACGACCTCCATTGATCTGGGATCAGTATGAGTGGTTTGAGACACTCTCTTGTGATATTGATCTGGGACCAATGAAACTTATTTGGGATCGATGAAACTGATCTGGAATCAGTATGAGTGGTTTGAGACACTCTCTTGTGATAATGATTTGGGATCAATGAAACTGACTTCGGGTCAGTAAGAGTGATATGACTCACTATCTTGGAACTAATGTGGGATCAATAAGAGTGGTATGACACACTTTCTTCATATGGAGTTGGCTTCGGGTCAGTAGAGAATGGTATGAGACATTCTGAATCAATTCTTCTTCTTCATGGTTCAGTAGAGCAGAACAAAGCTTAGTAGAGCAGAGCCGAGCTGAGCAGTGTAGGGCACAGTTGACAGAGATAGTACAGTCTGGCTATTGGATTAGCGGATGCAAACTCCATGTGGGTCATCTTATTTATGGCAGTTGATCTTTTTCTTGGATCCCTCTCACTGAGAGGTGTAGGATTGATCTAAAGATCATCCGATCTGATAAGTATTCATGGAGTTATGAATTTATTTGTGTTATAAGACAATTCATCAAGGTCAGCCAACAACCAAATAACCCACACATGTGCTCCACGTTTTAGTATAAAAAGAGGTGACTTGATAGTCATTTCTACACACAATTCACTCTTGATTTCTCTCCACCTAATTTGGGTTTTAGTGGAAGAGAAATCTAGGAGAAGGATGCCCTAGCGCACTCCAAGGGAGAAGACCCCTGATTCTATATGCTGTCCAAATTGCCCTCTACGTTGCCTAAAGGAGAGACATAGCACGGTGAAGAAGACCTATTCACACCGCCCAATTATGTAGATCTATCCTGCCCTAGCCACAGTAAGGAAGACCAAACAATGTGTTTTTTTGGTGGTTGTTTCAGGGTCGTATGTGAAGTTCGAGTTGTTGTTAGGAGGGTCGAGATATCTTCCTATAGGGCCGATGTAGAGGAGGGATGTTTGGGTTTGATGTGTGGGCTATAAGCTACAACAAAGATACATGGGACAACGTGGGTTGTTTTGGGGTCATGTCATACTCTCATCTTCAGCGTGGAGGCAGAGGGTTTACACTAGCATAGGGTGCATTTCATGAGGGCAATTCTGGGCCAGATTTGAGGACGGTTAGAGACTATTGTGTGCCTTAACCAGTCCCAGAAATTACAGCAGTAATGAAGTGACAATCAACATCGTTTTATGGTGTGTTGGCAATAAGAAAGACAGGACAACAAGGTCACATGGTGCAACAAAGGAAGATGGGACAACAACTATGGCATGGCACAATTGGGACAACAACTATGATGGGACAACAACAATACAATTGGGACAATAGTTATGGCATGGCACAATTGGAACAACAGCTGTGATGGGACAACATCAATACAATTGGGACAACAACAATGGCATGGCACAATTGGGACAGCAGCTGTGATGGGACAACAACAATACAAATGGGATAACGCCATGACATGGTGCAACAATAGCCAATTGGGACAGCAGTACGGTAAGCAAGGTACGATAAGCACATGGTGGCAAGCATGGTGCTGCAAGCACATTGGGCAAGGTGCAGTAAGCACATGGTGGCAAGCATGATGCTGCAAATACATGGGACAACAGTATGGTAACATGGTACAACATGCCACATGGGACAACAATGTGGCAACATGGTGCAAAAATGGCACATGGGACAACAATGGTACATGATGTAGTACATTGAGGTACAACCTGAAGCATTGGTGAGTGCAACAAGATGATAAGGTACAACGAGATGTTGCAGTATAGGAAGGTGTAGTAGTATGGTAATGAGGTCCATCATAGTGATGATGGGTGCAGCATGGTACAACATAGTGAGGTGGAGTGTGATGACGAGGTACAACACAATGCATGGTGATGGAATCACCTGGGAGAATCAGTTGAAGAAACATGTATTCAACTGAGTTCAACTACCTCATGTATCATCTACTTAGAGATGATCTATGCTCTTACTTAGATAGGTCAAAGTGTTGACTTTTGTTGTATATGTACTATCTCTCTCTCTCTATTTCTTTGTTGAACTATTGAAGAACATATAATAAGAATTGATCAAGGGTTTCCCCACATTGGGGTTTGTCCCTGGCTAGCACCACATCTTGTGTCCTCTTGTCTTGGCTTGTCTTCTACGATCTATGTTTATGTTCTATCTGCAATTTACTTTAATGTTGATGTGATTGCTAATCTAGAAAAGATATTGAGCTAACTGTGAAAATTGAAATGAATTGCTCTAAGCATAGAACATACCTAAAATTAACATTACTGATAATAATTTTTTTGGTGTGTAGGGTGTCCTTAGTTGGCCATCAATGCATTTTGGGGTTGCAAATCAATGTCTCATATTGTTTTCTTTTACTTGTTTTCTTTTTGTCACAGTTTTGTTTCTTTTTTGCCATTGTTGGTTTCTATTTAGTGTAAAACTCATGCATACTTTGGTATGGAAACCTATGTTGTAGCAGTATACATATATGGTCCCATGTGTGTTTTTGTTTAAATTTGAGCCATCTTAAATTATTAATCATTTGTTTAATTATCAAATGCAATGCAATGTAGGTAAAGGAATGTGGAGGATTTGTGATGAAACTACTCAAATATTTTCATGAGAGAGACATTGTAGCAGCGTGTAGAGGCAAAGGTTGAGGTTAGTTTTCTTATGATATAAAATCCATGCATGATTTGCTATGTAATCTTTCTTATTGCAAATATTCTAGATCTCCTCCCTTCTTACTTATTTAGTGTTTATGATTTTTGGTGTCTGCATAAGATGTACTTTTTAGTGAATAAAATTACTCATAAGATTTTTAGTCTCCATTAAGATTTCTCATAATATATTTTGTTCTCTGCTTCATATCTCTCAAAATATTTGATGTGTATTTAATATTTCTCATTATATTTTATAGTCTCTATTTAATACTTATTTATTTTTTGATGTTCAAGGTGCCCTTAGTTTGTCATGGATGCTTTTTGTAGTTATAGTGCCGACTCTATTTATTATGTCTTTTTATTTGTTATTTTTGTATGGTTGGTTATATTATTTCTATTATTGTTGTTTTATTTTGTTTTTTCATGTTGTCGTTGTTATATATTTGTATTTGTGAGCAAGGCCATGCTAATTTATGATTTAATATTTTTTTATTATGTGTTTTTTTTAATCTAATTTTCTTTTGTTCACATTTTCTTTTGGGTTGAATAGTGTGGGTTTAGGGATGATCCATAGTCCACAAGTGTAATGGGCAAAGGTAAAGGAGGTATGTGTGGGGGAATTTGCTTGTTTATGCATAAAGGTGAATAAGGTATGTACAAGGAACTTGTTTGTTACTACATAGTTATATGGTTTTATGTCCATTTTTATTTGGCTCATTTGTTGCTTCATCATTGTATCATGTGTGATTGTTGAAATGTAGATGTGGCATATATTAAGGAAGGTGAAGGAACACTCATGAAATTACTATTCTCTTTGCGTGAGAGAGATGTGAGTCGCCAAACGAAAGGTAGAAGCAAAGATAGAGGGTGAGTTATATTTTGTTACAAAACTCATGTTTAGATTAGATGCATATAATATTATTTAAGATTTATTTATATAATGAGTGTTATGCAAATGTGGGTAAAAGAAGGAGATGTGTAGTATCGAGGAAAGTATGGATTGTTTATTTTATTTTATTTTATTTATTTATTTATTTATTTTTTATTTTTTTTTTATTTTTTATTTTTATTTTTTTTTTTTATTTTATTTTTATTTTTATTTTTTTTTTTATTTTTTTTTTAATTTTTATTTTAATTTTATTTTTTGGTACGAGAGAGACTTGCAAATGTGTAGGAGAACAAAGGAGAAAATGTGTTCTCTTTTCGTTTCGACATGGATATCTTCTCGTTTCAATACAATGGTTCTCCTCGTTTTGGTTTATGATTTCTTGTAATATATCCAAGTGTTTGTTTGATACATTGTGTGGGAACTTAAGGCGGGTCCTAACAACCCATGATTACATAAGCATAGTGAGTGAAGATGAAGATTGAGGTGATATGTATGGTTCCATTTGTGTGTATTTAAATTCAAAGCATCTTACATTATTTGTCATCTATCTAATTATTGACCACAATAATGTGGAGAATCCCTAACTAAAGTGTTGAAATGTATTTGTGAGGAACAGACTGCACTAGAGTGCAAAGGCAAAGGCAAAGGTACATGTGAGTTTTCTTTTCATGCAAATATTCATATATGATCCACTATTTGCCTATATATGATCATCCCTCCTTATCTATTTAGGGTTTATGATTTTTAGTCTTTACATAAGATGTATTTTCTAGTGCATAAAATTATTCATAACATATCACAACATTTTGTATATATTTAGTACTTTTCCTAATGTCTTATTGAGTGCAATGCAACACAGATAATGGAATGTGAAGAACCACTAATGAAACTACTGAAATATCTTTATGAGAGAGTGATTGCAGTAGAGTGTAAAGGTAAAGGCAAAGGTAGAGGTGAGTTATTTTTTATGCAAAATCTGTGTATGATTTGTTATGAAATCCTTCTCATTTCAATAAAATAGTTTTCCTCCCTCCTAAAGATTTAGGTTTGATTTCTAGTGCATAAATTTACTCATAAAATTGTGAATAAGGTTACTCATAATATTGTTGGTATCTAATTAAGATTCCCCATTAGATATTTTGATATCTTTTTCATGTTACTCTCAACATTTTGTGTGTATTTAATATAACTCATATTTTTGGTGTGCAGGGTGTCCTCGGTTGGCCATCGACGCATTTTGGGGTTGTAGATTGGTGTCTCCATCAATGATTTCTCTTTTCTTGTTTTCTTTTTATTAGTTTTGTTATTTTTAGCTATTGTTGTGATTATTTTTTTGCTTTTTTTCTTTCACATTTGTGAGCATGGACATGCTAATTTATGGTTTGATATATATTTTTTTTCCTTATGTGCTCTTTTTTTCTATTTTTCTTATTTTCATTATTTTGTTTTGGGTTTGGGGGTGAGGGGGGAGAAATTAAACTAGTCACTACAACGTATGTTGTTAATTTAGTTCCAAAAGTGTAGTAGGCAAAGGCAACAAAGGTATGTATTAAGAAATTTACTTGTCTACTAGTATATATTTTTATCTTTGTTTTAATTAACTCATTGTTGCTTCATAATTATCTCATTTATTTACATTTAAATGCAACATAGGTTAAGGAAGGTGGAGGAGCACTGATGAAATGACTGAATATCTCTGTGTGAGAGAGATGTGGGGCACTATAACAAAGTTAAAGGCAATGACATAAAGGGTGAGTTATCTTTTGCGATAGAGGGTGAGTTTCTTCTTTTGTTTTTTTGTTTTTCCACTACTATGGATCTTTGATTTTGCATTTGTGAGCATGGCCTCATTGATTTGATGGTAAACCAATTCAAATATCCCAAATAGTAGTGACAACTACATCCTCAAATGTGCCCCTCTAGAAAAGTTATTCAATCAAATTAGACAAGAGATATGTGGACAACTAAACCCCATGAGAAGATGTGCAAGGTAACCCTCCTTCACATGCATGGATATGTAAGTCACACAAGCCCCCAAATGGACAATCTTTAGGTGAATGCTTGATATCATTTGCAAATAATCGTTTTCTAGTGAACAATATACTGTAAATGATGGACCTTATCATGTTGTAACCAAATACAATGTGCCAACTTCAAATGCCGAAATAGATACCCTTAATAATCATAAACAATGTGCATAAACTTTGTACCATGATCCCATCTGCCCTAAACTAGCTGAGACATTTATTTTTTAAACTCCTTTAATCTCCTCAAATAGGTTGATCTTGTTGTTTTTATGCAGAAGTATTGCTTAGACTATCACTTATTATGTTGTTTACTACATTAAGATTAATCTAATGCCATAAGTGCCTAATGTAGATCATATTTATTAGTGTAGCATGATAAGAAACATTTTTACATTTGTCATACAGGATCTCTAATCTCTGTTTCAAGTGATAATGCATGTAGGGTTGGCTTGGAACAAGCATATTTGAAACTGGAATCATTAGCAAACCAAATCGAGGGCTTGCCATAGCATAAATAATATTGTCGCAATGTGTTACAATTATGGATTAGTGTTACATCCTCTAGAAGCCTTAGATGTTTGATATAAGGAGGAAGGCCATTTTGAAGTAATCTCTTTTATTACGACTATAATAGGCTCATGGGCACTTCCATTGTCCAAAAGCCCTCAACCTAAGCTTACCACAAATAAGCCCCTCTTTACCTTCCATTATATTAGGGTTTCAAAGTTATGAATAAAAGCAGAGGCAACATAAATTAGTGGTGAACATTTTTTTGCTAGGAATGTGATCAGGGGCTCATGTCCCAAGTGTCGAAAAATGCTCAAAAATGAAAGTGCTCAGAATTGGCTTGAACCTGAACGACCGAATAGAGCTCATCCTCCTGATTTCGGCGCCGCAAACGGTTCGAAATACGGTCGCTGTATGTGAAAGTTACGTCAAAAACAAAATCGCCCAATAACCCTTAACTTTTTAATTTAAAAAAAAAAAAAAAAAAAAAAAAAAAAAAAAAAAAAAAAAAAAAAAAAAAAAAAAAAAAAAAAAAAATAAATAATAATAATAATAATAATAATAATAATAATAATAAATAAAATAAAATTTCCACAGAATATTCCTTTTGGGCGGGCCAATCAGAAGCTGCCACGTGGCAAGGTGACGTCAGCAGCTTTTAAAAAAAAATTTGTTGGTTGGATGGTGGCTTGAACCCGCAACCTCCGTTACATTAGCCCTCTGCCTTACCATTGGGCCACAACGGTGGCTGTTGGAAACCATGCGAACCATTTCGTATTTGAATTTTGAAACTGATTACGGGCAGGAAGAAAAGGGGCCAGCCCCATACCATATGACCACCGCCCGGAAACCAGGGGCTCCGCTCAACCCGCCGGCATGCAATCCAATGCAGCTAAAACCGCCAACGAATTGGTCACATGCATTTAACCCAACTTCAGTTGCATTAAACCATAACGGTTTGTTTGGCGGGATTCTTGGCGGACTGCCAAATTTGGGCGGTCCCGCCATAATTGGTGGGGCTAACTGGCCCCAACTACAGTTAGCTGGAGTTTTTTTAGGCTAAACTGGAGGGAATCTTTAATGGGCCATAACTTTGGCTAGGAAAGGCGGTTTTGGACGAATTCTTTTTTGATTTTGGGTATTTTCGACCTTCTGAAGCGATTGGCACAGGTCTTACAACATTTGGAGGTCATTTGCATAGGTTTTGGAGCCGTGGAAGTTCTAGGAGCCACCAGGGCCCAGTATTGTGAGAACTGTATCGGGTTGCAGGTATCCATTAGAGGTGAACCAGTAGTCAATCCTAAAGGATTCATGTGTTCTGAATCCGTTTTTACAGTCTTCACTTGTAGAGACTTCTATTCAGCTGTATATTCATTTTGAGCATTTAATTAAAACGAGGACAGGCCCATTTGGGAGCCTTGGACCTAGCAGACGTAGCCCAGGAGGGGTGAACTGTTTCATCAACTTCTTTTGCATCTGTGGTTGATTTATTTTACAGAACAAATTCGTTTTAATGTGTTAAACAGTAAAATGAAATAATTCTGCTATGCTTGAATAGATCATGAACAGCTGAAAATTTCATTTCTTTCTTTACTGCAAGACATGGGCATCTTTTAAACATGTTTATTACTGAATTGAATACCTTGCAAACCATTTACAAGTAGTTTCAAATTCAGATCAAGTTGGTATTAGAGCTATGTTGTTGTTTCTTTGTATCAAAAGCAGTCAAATAAGCTATAGACAGAGCCTGAAATGAGCCAGGGAGCCTTCGAAATGCTCTGTTATACAATTGCAAAGTAGATAAATGCTCTTTCAGTCAATCTCTGGTGTAGTTGTCTTTTGATTGTTTTTGTGCAAAGATCTTCTAACTGTATTGCAAGTATTGATGCTTACCAGGTTGAAGCTTAAAAGAGGGGAAGGACAGTTGACTAGAGAACGAGAGAATCCTCAGTCAAGGAAGGCCAGAGAGCCATCACCTCCACCTTCAATTTCACCCTCAAGAGTCTCAGCAGAAGCGTCAAGAATGTCTGAACAGGAAGGAGAAATTCCTGCAGACACGGATCCAAGAGAAGAAGAAAGAGTCTTCAGAAAGGCTTTCTTGGACCTCACTGAAATGGTGAGGATATTGTACCGAGAAAGAAATGAGAAATTGGCTGGAGAAGGGTCCAAACATCCACATGAAGGAGAGGGCTCTTTAGGAGGTAAGAAGGATGATGATCATTCCAAGAAAGGACATGGAGGTAATGGTGATCCACCACCCCCATCATCACCTCCTTCCTCTTCATCCTCGTCTTCTTTTTCTGTGCATAAGCGTAGATCCTCTGGAAAAAGTCCTTTTTTGAAGCTTGATGTAAAATTCGAATTACCTATGTTTAATGGTGAAGTGAATGCAGAAAAGCTTGACAATTGGATTAGGCAGTTGGAAGTTTACTTGAGGATCCAGAATATGCATGATGATGTCACAAATATTTAGTTGGCTTCTTTGAGAATGGATGGAGCAGCATTGGTCTGGTGGGAGGCCAAGACCAAAGAGGAGATCAAGAAATTTGGTAAGGTTACCTTAACATGGATTGAATTTCTGTTAGCCATTAAAAAACAATTTTATCCTCTTGCTCACATGCAAAAAGCCATTATGAACTGGAAAAATTTCAGACAACTTAAGGGTCAGAGTGTCCAAGACTACACCCAAGAATTCAGGAGAAGAGCTCTCTTGTTAGGGGTAGATTTACAGACCCATGAAACCTTGCTGAAATATATTGGTGGCTTGCATAGCTACCTTAGACACACCATCTTGATGTTTAACCCTACTAGCTTGGATGACGTTTGTGTCCAAGCTACCCATTTAAAGGCAAGGGGAAAAAACACATTTGAAGAGGGTAGAAACAAGCCCGCCCAAAGGAATATTCCATGGAATATTCCCAGTAATATTCTGTGGAATATTCCTTTTTTAAATTTTTTTTTGAAAATTCAAAATTTAAGGGTTATTGGGCGATTTTGTTTTTGACGTAACTTTCACATACGGCAACCGTTTTTCGAACCTTTTGTGGCGCCGGAATCAGGAGGACAAGCTCTATCCGGTCATTCAGGTTCAAGCTAGTTCTGAGCACTTTCAATTTTGAGCATTTTACGACACTTGGGACATGAGCCCCTGATCGCGAGAAAAACAAAGAGAAAACCTCCAAGGGAAAGGGAAAAAAGAATGCATCTGTCAAACAGGAGAGTGAGAAAGTGATCTGTAAACACTGTTCTAAACTAGGCCATGAGGAGAAAAACTGTTGGAAATTACATCCTGAAAAAAGACCTCAATTTAACAAATCCAAAGGGAAACAGAAAACTGCTTCTACTACATCTACTCCACAAGATTTAGGGGATGATTCAGGTGATGAAACCAAAATTACAGCCATGGGTTTGAAAAACT
>APFE030888977.1:0-10957 GCA_000404065.3 Pinus taeda | reverse complement strand
TAAGTTTAAGTTTATAGTGCAATAAGTTTATACCTTGTAACTCTAATTGCAGTATAGAAAATGTTTATATGGATAGAATTCTTGTAATTCTATTTCAAACTCTAAAATATTCCATAATCTGAAACTTGTTTTTTTATTATTTATATTTTCCTACACTAAAATACTAAAATAGTAAGCATCTCACTAATTAAAAAATTCAATTATTTGCAAGAACAAAACTAAATCTAATTTTATTTAGCTTATAAAGGTTTGCAGTTAACCTTATTTTGAGTTGGTGGTTTTGGAGGTGACATCATTAGTTAAATACCTTTCCCAAATGAATTTGGATTAATTTTCTGATCTATGTAAATGTTTGTTATTATATTAAATAATCAGAGAAAAATTTGGATTAATTGTTTCCTTACTAATTTGCATTATGTAGTGCATACAATATATGTTTTTTTTGGCAACTAAATGATTTGTGCTCAACTCTGAACTAATTCAATACTATTTACAAAGGATTTGATGTTCACTCTAAAGGTGACAATTTATCTCTCCATTAATATCTCATTCTTCAAATATACGTTTCGTTCATAATAACTCTCTTAATGTTTTCTTTATGCCTAGATAAACAAGTGCACATCTCCTTCTTGAATGGTTTCACTCATTTCCTGCACAGGCTTTAATATTAATTAGTCAAAATCAATAATAGAATATTTTTTCAACACGGATATGAAACCTTCAATTAATTATTAAGCCTAAAAGTTCCCAGTTAAATAGATATTAGAGATATGGTGAGAATAGAATATGAGGCACCTAGGTCGAGTTCCCTGGTAGCCTTCGTTGCTCTGGGTGTAATTCTACACAAGAAAACACTTTCATTTTAATTTATTTTATTCCAAGATAGAAGCTAATCACAAACACGTGTGCAGTTGAATGGTGGGAGGGAGGACTTTTCAAAAGCATACCCAAGTTTCATAATCCACGTTCAAGGCACATTTAATATGTAAAATAGTTGATAATGATCTTGCCAATTGTAAATTAAAATAGCAATAAACGAAGGAAACTTAAAAGCGATATTTGGAAACATATGATTTTATCAATTAGATCATGTATGCTAGAAGGAATACTCATATATTGTTTAGTCTAAACTATCCATAATTTTTTATAATTAAAAAGATGAAAATTTAAATTATTTTTAAAACAAATATACCATGGCCATGCTAACAAAAACAAAAATAGTTTTATTATAGTTTTAAACAATAAATATGTTTTTTTGTAATAATAAATATAGTTTAATACCATGTTTGACTACAAAAACAAATATCTAAGTGCCTATGTGAATGTAAAAGAAATTAAAATATGGTTTAGGAAGAGATGAAAACGAAAATTTTGTAAACAGGGCCCACTCTAATGCTGTCCAGGTTGGCCAACAGACCACATACACCCTGGTGCACGTATGCAATCGCTGTTGTTTTTGGCCTTTGATGTTGTTGTTTAGTCTAGGTGGATCCCACTATAATCTCCAAGAAATTATTGGATGTGATCTCTCCAAAAAATTCTCTTCTAATACATTTATTATATTAACATTGTTTTAGATATTAATGAAATACTAGTATTGACATAAATATTAGTAAATATACAAGCTCTATTTAAATTAATCTAATCCATATATAATATAATAATAACATTTAGTTAATAATAAGAACATGCATTTATAAATGTAAAAAATATTATTATTTACTAACATAATTGTCACATAATTTATATAGTTACTTGAGTATTAATACTATAAACATATATTAAACTAAAATATAATAATAGGAAAAATAAAATATGAATATATATATATAAAATGATGGTGATGGTGGTTAATGTCCACGACCAAACTTTGGTCTATCTGACCTAAAGAAACCAATTATTGAGTTTGATTGAAGATTTTATTCTTGTGCTCAAAAAGCTTGGAGGTTTGGAGATAAGCCTCTCTAGCTCACTATAATTTTGACATCGTAAAAGGCTAGGAAGGTCAGTGTTGCAATAAATATTATGACACTGAGATGTAATGTGCAATAAATATTATGACACTGAGATCTAATGTGGTTGTATGCGGGGCATTCTAAGAGGAAGTGATTTTCATCCTCTATGTTGATATTCTCACAGAGATGGCAGATCCTTTCCATCCATGGTGTTTTAGGAACTGCCCAACGACTCGTTTCACTATGGAGCTCATAAGAGTTCCTTCTAATATTGGCTATATTAATTTTCTTCTTTCAGCTAGTTAAAACATAGAGATGCTTTTGATCTTATAGGGTGAGGTTGATGACCTCCTTATAATATCTTAATTTTATTTTCGATGCAAAATCTTTCTCACGCCACATTTTTTCTTTGAATTTAGAAGTAACAATATTTTTAATGTTATTAATGTTTTGCAATGCAACATTCTCGTTGATCTCCCAATGATTTAACCAAGACCTCACGTCTTTATACCAACCTTGTTTGAGCCTTAAGTGGTTTTCGCTGGAATTTAAAGCTAACATAGGAAGTCTATGGTCTCCTATGTTATTGAGTTTGTTCTTTTACAACAAAAGCCTAGTCATAGCTAGGCTCTCGATAGGGAAAGACACACTTCTGTAAGGAGAATAGGATAGGATGTATTTCTTTTAATTTTGAGGTTATACCTTATAAAACGCTTCTGGAACATACGATAACCATTAAGCAATTGGTATTCCCATAAATACTCAGTGATAGGATTTAGAAATATAATTTTTTAATTGAAATTTAGAGTGAAAATCATTTTGATACCTGGAAAAGAGTGAAATGGGTCAAGAAAAGGATAACAGTTTACTTTTACTTGTTGGTTGCACAATTGGGGTTCCTTTAACTACATCATGCCTCCCTTGAATTTCTAAGGCCAGCTCTGTTATTATAACTTGTAACTTTGTTCCAACCAACAAAGTTATCTGTATATTTTGGAGATAAAATGACATAAAACCCAAAGAATTCAATTAAAAAAATTGTTATGATTATTATCTCCCATTATCAATAATTCAGTGTCATATAAGTCCAAGATTTTTGTGCACTTACATCTAAGGGAACTAAAGAGAGCCAACATGATGAATACCAACAACAGCACAAACACCTTTTAAAAATATGCAAATTGAAGTCAATAGAAGCAAAGATAGAGTGTTGAAGACTTACCATACACACTGAGAAGCAAAACGATTATAGAAAAAGCCCACAATGGAGGACTCTAGATAACCCTTTTTAACTCTTCTTAGTCCCTCTTTTTTCGTTGCCCTTATTCATCTTACTAATGACGAAAACATTCTGCTCCTCCTCAATACCTACAATAGTATTCACTATTGTCTCCTTCTAGTTGAAGTCATTCCATAGCCTCCTAAAAATGGGAAGTTTTTTCCGAGATGTCATAGCCAGAAAGTTTCTAAAAATAACAAGGCCTATTTAATGCAATGGACATTGGGTATTAGCTCTTTACCCTTCACCTACTAATTTTCATCTTCAATGATTCTTTATATGTCACAATGCTTCTTGAATTTATGCCTTACGGTGTTTCTTTTGCAACCTCTAATGTAAATGCTAGTTACATATTTATAAAAAAAACTACCTTTATAGCATGAAGCCTCACAACAATAACATAGAAAAAAGAGATATAGAAATCACGGTGTTGAGCGGGAGAAGAGAGGGGTGAAGGAAAAAGTTGCGGTACTGCTGGTCTTGTAGCGATAAACATAGAAATTGCCGTACAAACGCGGAAACTGCCAATGACGTGTGGGTAAAAAATTTGACTGTGAAGACAACGGCGTGTGGGTAAGATGCCATTGGAAAAAATTACATTCACATAAAATTAAAAACGTTGTTTAATGTTTTATACTTTACCATTTAGATTTAAGTTGAGGTGGTGTATTTACTTTACAATGGTATAGTTTAATGAGGTATAATTTTTGGTAGAAAATAATGGAAATTTCAGCATGATTTTGATTATAAATTTCATGAATATTTCTGGAAATTTAAGTTATAGTTGTTAAGGTTTAAGATTTTGGGTGTTTAGCTATTTTTGTTGGTGTTGAATCTATTTCCACCTCAAAAACAAGATTCAAGCACTCCTCAAGTCAAATTTTTGAAAAAAATAGCCACATTCTAGACTACCATGACATATCGTCTACATTCTCATGCTTATGTTATAAATAATGTCATAGTTTAAATGTTCTTATCAATTTTAAATGTATTATTGGTATTTGATTATTTGTTTATATAATTATGGCACATTGTTTACATTCTCATTCTTAAGTTATGAATAATGACATAGTTTAAATGTTTTTATCAATTTTATATCTTTTTTTTTATGTAATTATGGCAATAACATTCAGAATAAGACTTTAAAATTTTCATTTAATTATCAATAATTATTAAGTGAGTGATATAGTTTTAACTTCCACAAATATTTTGAAATAACCAAAAAACAAACACTGAGATTTATCTCAAAAGTAGTTATATTCTATTTACTCTTTTAATCAAAATGATTAATAAAAAAAAGGCATATTAACATGTTTCATATCAATCTCAGCTATGGCTTTTTGGGCAATGTGGTAGTAGTGAGCCATGGTATTGGCCCATGGTATTGTAACAAACTCAATTTACAAGTTAAGACTCTCCATAATAAAGTGGGGGACAATATCCATAGTTAATAATTTTGTTATTTATTTTTTAAATATATATATATGTTTAATTCATATATCAATCCTTTTTATAATTAATGGTAATAATTTTAAATAAAATTATAATTTAGTTAATTTTTTATGATTTTTTTTTTAACTTTGGAAATTTGAGATATCATGATGTAAGTGTTTCTATGGCTATCAATGTGTGCCAACCATTTTATATATATAGTCGGGTTAGTAGTAATATTTTTTATGTCATCATAAATTTGGGTATAGATGGTATAGATGTGAGAAATTATAAAAAAACTAAAAAAAATATTATTATAATTTTTTTTTGAAATGAGTTGAAAAATTCAAAGGAAATATTAAAGAAATTAAATTAAGTACAAATGCGAGAAATGCAAGGAAAATCAACCATTACTTCAATAAAATTTATGAAATAACTTGAAAATTTCAAATGTAATTTAATATAAAACTTTTAAGGAAATTGTAGTACTAATTGTGTGTAGGTGTGAGAAAGTGATACAAGAAAAACCATTTTCTACAATGTCATTTTTTTTTATAATGAACCACTTCTACATAGTCTTCATGGATCACTTGATTATACAAAATCCCAACAACGTGTCTTCATGAATCCCATGATTATACAAAACCCCAACAACTTGTATGACCTATATCATTTAATGATGTTAATTAAGTATGCACAACAAATTGTCTTCATGAATCCCATGATTATACAAAATCCCAACAACGTGTATGACCTATATCATTTAATGATGTTAATTAAGTATGCACAACAAATTGATAGATCATTTATTGCAATAAATGATGATATCATCATATAAACATGATAAATTATACAAAACCCCAACAACATGTATGACCTATATCATTTAATGATGTTAATTAAGTATGCACAACAAAAATTGATAGATCATTGGTTGTAATAAATAATGACATCATCCTATAAATATGATAAATTAAATGTGGAGATTCAAAGGAAAAAATCACTAACAATGTGCTTAGTCTCTTTTCTTTATTTATTAATCATTTTCTACATAAATATTACAAAACTAGACTTAATTACCCCTTCCTCTAAATTTCAAAGATCATTGGGTTGTCAAGCCAAAGAGCATTGTAGCCTCAACCATTATTTAGTCTCTTCATTCTTCAACCATTCATTTCTTCATGGGTTCCTCTTATTCCTACATCTTACAACTTCCATGTCAACACTTCATGAATGGTACTTTATTCCCTTTCTCTTAGTTTTGTTGGAAAAATATAAAGTGGCAGCTATTAATTCCAATTTTTCTTAACCTTAATGTTTTCTTGTGAATTTAGTTAGTATTATTGTGTTATTTATTTAGATCTTTTCATCAAAAATATCAAGAAAAAAAATAGTAGCAAAAGAGGACACATAAATTAGGCTCTCAACGAGGGAAAAAAACCACTCCAAGGGGAAAATCAGAAAAATCTTCTCTTCTTATAGAATTTGCTTCAAAAGAGACAACGAAGAGCTAATGCCTAGACCAAATCCTCCTCCAAGTACCAAGTCAACCTTTCTAGTCAAGTCTTTCCCTGATCCAACTTCAACCAGCATCACATTGAAACTTAGACTTTCTAGCTTCAGTACTACTACTTCGACCTAAAACTTGAGCCCTCTAGATGTTGTAGAAAATCTAACTCAACCCTTCAAGAAGTCTTCCAAGGTCAACCAAGTTAAAACAACATATATTTCTCTCACAGCTACTTGATACTACAACTCAGACCTGCGATTTCAACCTTCTTGGAAGTTGTATAAACCCTAATCCTTCACATGTGTGTGAGAGAGTGAGCCCAAAAACAAGATTTCCTTCCTTCCTTTCTTCTTTTATACCTTTTCTATCTTTTTCTCCTACTTCCCAGCTACAGGTCAAACTTCCTTTTTGAAATTGAACTTGTGAGTGAGTGAGACACAAATGAGGTTGAAGTGCTTGTATTTTTAGCTTTTCTAAAGGGTTGAATTGCCTCCTTTAGGCTTACATGAAGCTACCAGGTCTGAATTGTACTTTTGGAGTTTCCTGGATTTTCTAGGCTCAAAATCATTCTTTATCCAATAACATTTTTCCCGGAAAGGTCTTATGAACACAATGTTGACTTTCTTGACTCATGACAATAACTCATATGACCTAAAAAACCCTAGAGGCATGATGAACATGCTTTTACGTACAATACCATCAATAATGAGCATGAAACCCATGCTTTAAAATAATAACTTTTTATTTTCTTCTCTCATTTGTTACATAGAATACATATTGAAATGAGTACAACAACAATTATGAAGATTGAAACTAGTTACATTTCCAACAAGTTTAGCAAAAAAATTCCTTATGCAACACCGTCTTATCCTCATAAACATAATATTGTGTTCCTCATTTTTATTTTCTTCTTCCCATTTCATAGGCTCTTCTTACATTGATACCATTTTATGCAAGAGTTAGCACCCCACTACAATATCAAAGTCTCACAATGGACCATCCCATCTATATAGTCATCATGAATCATATGATTACATAAAAACCCAACATTTATTCTCTGTGTAATTTACTGGCATTAATCAACTATCCAACAATAATAAATAGGTCATTTACTCTCTGCAGATGGGGTGACTAAGGTGGAAAAATGGGGGTGGAGGTCCTCTTTCCAATGCCCCACCAACCCATGATTCAATTGGACATGGAAACAACCCACCCCCGCTAGAGGACATTCATGTAATGTATAACATGACAACCATTGTTACAAGGAAGCCCATGCAAACAAACAATTTAAGAGATATTCCAAAGTATGTAATGGGTCACAGTACTGCACCCATGCATCAAATGGCTCACTGCAATCTTGTCAATCCATCCACATTCAATGACGAGCCATTAATTGATGCCTCATTGGGATTCTACATGCTACCTAATGCTTTTCTTAGCAAACAGAGAGATGAAGTTCATTAACTTGAGGTGGATTCCATAGCTCCTTTAATGTATTAATATCAATTATATAAAGCAATTATTTAAAAAGCATGCATTGTATCTTCAAATAATTATATATTATTAAAGTGAAATATAGGAACATTACCACCAAAATGTGTTAGTCTTGGAGCATCATGAATTGTTCATACAAGTATTCCATGGAATTGAAATTTCCTCTACCTTATTGGTTTATAGATGTCATACATAGTGATGTTGACCCATAACTTTAGTAACTCGTTGACAAGAGGTTTGATATATACATTCATATGCTTAACTTGGTAGTTACCTAATTGTTTGAAATTAGATATAATTACTACCATGATATGTATATATATAAGAAAATAAACAATTATAACACATTATGAAACACACAAGAGAAATGAAAATGTTGCATTTGAAAAATTACTGTAAAGAAATACCTATAACAATCATTGTCAACATTATGTGCTCCCTCTTTATTGAAATCTAAGGAGGAAGGTTATTTTTTATCACAAAAATTGGCCACATTGAGTAAATGGACTTGAGATCTCCAAATGGATTAAAACCATCAACTGCCAATGAAATCCTAACATTATGAGCTTCATCTTTATAAAGCAAGCATTTTCCCTCAATTTCCCTAAATCATAACCATCTGTAGGCATTTGAAGAACACCCTCTCCACTTCTCTTTCGTGCCTGGTAATCCATAAACTGTGCTATGCTTTTGTACGTGAACAGTCACTGCAAATGTGGAATTATTGGAAAAATGGAGAAGAATCTTTTGAGGCACCTTTTTTGTTATTTGATCGGGTTCGATATCTACTACTCTAACTTTATGGGCAACTTTTTTTGAAGCATGTTTTCCATAATATAAAATATGATCATTGGAGCATGCATCTATAGCTTGATACTCCACTCCAATTTATTTCATAATGGCATATAAATCTTAGTAAGGTAAAATATTTGGCGATGGTAACATAATTTCACCTAGCAATCTATAACATAAAAATCGCTAGCTAGTGTAAGTAATATTAACCGTAAATATTTGATTCTTATTTTACACATTAACTAACACATAGAAAGGGAAAAAATAAACCTTTTATGTATAATATGTGATCAAACATAATACAACCTTAGGATATGTGTCATACAAGTGTTTGAGAAACTATTATTTAACCCTTTTAAGCTCACCAACAATCACATAGAAGAGAGAATATTTTGTCTTGAGCCTTCGTAAAGTGGTGTCATTTCCTTTCTAACAGAGTTTCATCAAGAATATTATCATCATTTTCCTCATCCTGATAATTGACTAGTCGAGTGAACAAGTCTTGGATCAATTCATTTGTCCCATCATCTTGAACTATGTTATTATTGTCAACTTCTTGCATAAGATCATTAACTTGATCTTCAATATTTTCTCCATGTTCCTCATCTTGTACAACATCATTTCTACTACTACTTCAGGCATTCGAACACCGACTAGGGGCGGTAGCTTGATTTTATAATTACATAGCATCATACAAAATTAGTCTACATAAAAAAAATTATAACAATATAAAATTTTACAAATGTGATTAATATAAACACAATAAATAATGAATATATAGCTAACCAAGGAATGATATTCCTTCAATCCCCCTTCAATGTGCCCATGTTTCCCTACAATGTATTTTAGTTGTTTCTTTTAAAACTCTTACGTGATGTAAGCCCACACATTTAGAATAAGGGAAATAACATCTCCCATCATCCCCTTGATTTTTTTCACTAGTAATTTTTTTTACATTTTTCCCCACTAAAAAGTTATGAGATGATTACGTTATAAAACGAGTGGTGTACTAGATCTATTATATTTTGTAATGCAATTGATATATATAATAAGGAAAAATATTTCTTTTTCAACAAAAAGACCTTATAACCTTTTAGAACCATTGTAGTTATAGTGAAAGTGTCACAACGTCTCTTAAGAGAAACATATTTATAAATTTACATACCATCAAAATTTTGACAATAGTTGACAAAGTCAATATTGACTAGTCAAAAGTGATCAACCATTCGATTAATAGCTCAATGAATAGAAATGATCGGTCAAAAAGGGGATTTTTGTTTATAATGTGATAGTCGTTGAATACCATCTTCCTTACTATGATACAGAGAATATCATCATAATTATGACAATGTGGAGATATCTCATTGCAATACCGACAAATGTGGGCCTGGTTTAAAATTAATTAAATTAATTAATTAATTCTTATAATTTTCGATTCTACAACCAATTTAGCCAAACTGTCATTCTATTTTATCGAAATTTATTACTATATGTAGTAGTGGGATGATGTAGACATTGTTCCTATTACTAATCTTGGTACAATAGCACATGTATCCTCTTGTGAACCTAGCTACCTATTCTTGCATCTTGGACCAATACATGTACCTATGCAAGTTGGCCATTGTTTTCCCTACACAAAAGTTCCCTACTGTAACAACCCTAGTGAAAAGTTCATGTAATAAAATTTAATAAAGGAAAAATAAGACCATGGTTAAGGGACGCTTATTTCAAGTTGAATGTTGGGAAAAGATATCCTAGTGGGCATAAATGGATGTGTGTTTTTGGATAAGGAAATTGGCAAGGGCTAAGACAAAGGCATTAAAAGGAAAAAAGACATTTTTAGCACATTTATTTATGAAAATAAAGGAAATTATGAGAAAAGTAAGGTGAAAGTTCATAGGTTGCATGTAAGGAGAAAATTGAAGGAAAATAATGGAAAATGAAGAAATTAGAGGCCTCATTCATAAATGGGCTTATGAGGATGAGTGGACAATATTTTTTCAAACCTTTTGTCAGTTCAAGTTTGGAGCTCTCTCATTATTCTCTCTCTCTCTCTCACTCTTGGTCACTTAGAGTTTTCTTGGAGCCCTCTAGCTTTGGAGCAAGGAAGGAAAACCAAGCAAAGGGAAAGGAAGAAAATAAAAGATCAAGGAAGGAAAAGTAGGATCAAATAGCTGATGAACCTCAGTATTGCAACAAGAATGTTTCAATTCCCAAGGCAACAAACTTAAATTATCAACTTGGGGTTCGTACAAACTTAAGAGGTATCAACACTATATATGCAACATACAATGTGTAGGAATACTTCCAATGGAGCCACTTGCATAACTGGATGATAGATAAAATCATGTGTAGGCTCAAAACATATTCTTTGACATGTACCTGAATGTAAGAGACCAAATGCTTTGATTGAGATGAGATTAGGAATGGTTGAAGATGATCCGGATTTAAACAGGAACACAACAAATTACAGAGATAACCATAAACACAAAGATG
>APFE030888970.1:90264-132203 GCA_000404065.3 Pinus taeda | reverse complement strand
CAACAAAGATTATGTTAAATAGACATAGACAGCGAGAACAAATGAGAAATATAAAGCATGCAATACATTTTTATTAACAATTTGATATACATTTATAGTACATTTGGTGACCGTTGGGATTCACATCCAAAGGTCCCTTGGACTACTTAGTCTGTTCGGCTTCCACACTAACCCTTTAGGACTAGGTGTCCAACATTCCCCCCCTTAATCCGAAGGGTTATGTATGAGTCCAAGAAAAGAGCTGTAATACAAAATGTGCAATAATGCATGGCAGCACTAGGCTGAATGTGCTCTATGAAATGTTGGTAAAAAAGGGGCGGTGGTTTAAGGATAGCCACCAACATTGGAACGCTTAGTGCAGTTCCTGGAACTCTTCCAAAACTGGCAAGAAGCTATAAGTCTTCTGCTAGAGGAAGTGATCCTATTGTTTTAAAGAGGGAAACCTTCAACCGTAAAAGGGAGGCCTCACCCCACATAAAAGGTAAAACTTCAACCTGAAAAGGGAAGTCTCAACCTGTGATGTTTTAAGGATGACCAACAACTCTGGAATGCTTATGCAATTCCTGGAACTCTTCCAAAACTGGCAAGAAACTGGAGTCTTCTGCTAGAAGAAGTGTTCTCAATTTTGTTCCCGGAACTCTTCCAAAACTGGCAAGAAGCTAAAGTCTTCTGCTAGAGGAAGTGTCCCAGATCGCCAACTGAAGGCATGTTCAGGCATCTTTGTCTCTGGCTACAACTCTGAAACTGGTGTGGCAGGTTGTGGCTCAGGCTCGCTTGATGTGGCTTTGAAGCTTGTAAATGACCATCATTTCCCCCCTTGTCAGATACACGGTGAGATGATGGAGAAAACTCAACTGCAAGACTGTTCAATACTCTGGAACAAGTTCTGACATGTGTTTGGAATATCTTCTTGGCTGTTGATGCCCATTGCCAAGAAGCGATCCATCCAAGATGAATCTTTGTTCTTGCAGGACGTTTGCTTTTGAAGCATCTGTGTGAAGAATGGCTAGTTTTATGACAGTGCTTACATGGATGAAGATCAAAACAATGATCTTTCAGATGGCCAACTCGATCACAGTGTTGGAATTTCACGATCTGTTGTTGTTGTTGCTGTGGAAGAGGAGCAGAGTCTGGAACAGCTGACGCTGAACTATCATGAGGAGCAGGTGAACTGTCATGAATGAAACCAGCGCTCTGAAACTGAATGGGCTTGGCATAGTCTAGAATATGAAAGGACAAGTCCTTGTCATATCCAAGACCGGTTCTGTGCTTGTTGTGGACAAGCTGTTCCCAAGGTCTGATGATGGGCTTGGGAAGTGCAAACTAAGTTTCTGCCTCTGCATGTACAATTGCTGCATTATTAACTTGCTGTTTATGGGAGTTTGTTTCAATCTTCTGAACAGAAACAGGTTCAGAAAGATGACTCCATTGCTGTAGTTCTTCTTGCTGTAGCTTTGTCTTAAGCTGCAAAAACTCAATATTCTCATGTGCAGTTTGCAGAGAGGTTTGGATGTCAAAGAGAATTTCTTTGTTAACTTTGACCATCTCATCAACAGTAGAATGAATTAAGATATTCAATAACTTTAATGTATCTTCAAGTTTGGCCATTTTTCTTCAATGTCACTTAAAAAAAAACACAACTGAGGCAACAGTGACAAAAAAATAATATTGTACTCTTACTACAAGATTTCTTCAATGCAATATTATCTGTTGCTGATGGTAGTTGCGCAGGACAAAACTTCTATACATACAATGACTTCATCAATGCCACCAATGCCTTTTCTGGCTTTGGCACAACTGAGACCTCTGATGACAACAAAAGAGAACTAGCTGCGTTGCTCACGAGACTGGCAAAGCTGTTTTCGGGAACTGAATTGATCAGCGCTCACTATTCTAGCCCTTCAAAAATTCAACACTTTGCTGGACCTCCATTACTTGAAATTTTTATCAAATAGAAAGGCTGGTGCATAAAGATTTGACCGGCGCTTACAACTCACACTTGCACAAATTTCTATTCAAAGGATTTCAGTAGCAAGGTATAGATATTTTGATATTCAACTATTTGTTTTTACAGGGCATCCTTATGAGCAATTTTTAGGCAAGCTTGGACGCTGCCGGTATCGTGGAAATCCTCAGAAGCAGTTGCCAAATCGGCAAAAAAAGGGCGAATTATATCGTATGAATTCCTCTGGCTACTAATTTTTACTGGTACAAAGTTTGGTGCCGGAGATTGTATGAAGAAAGCCTTGGTTTGCAGGAAGTACAGTTCACAAGGCGAAGGGTGGTATTCTGTCGTGCTACGTAATCTTTGAATTTAATGAAATCTGTTGAACTCGATCAGTTTAGTACCATGTAAGATCGCCCCTTCACGAAAATGATCCAAAATTAATACACAGGATGACTCATTCAACAAGATCTTCGGCAACGTCCAACAAAATCGCAGTGGGAATGGAACGAGGGATTGTCCTTCTGTGACCCGACATCCATTAGCAATGCCTCAAATAAGTAGGAGTTTAACACACAGTCGCTTGTGAAACAACAACGCAGAAATAATTCCATGCATATCCACATGAACTCAATGCACGTTAGAATATTTATCAATGTTAATATACCATATAAATTCAGTATTAATATTAATGGAAGGCGTGGTGCTCAAGTGGTATGAGAGAATAGGAATGTTGTATTCTGGAACCAAAGCACTAAACAGACATCTGCCTCAAATGAGAATACAAGGGCATTCCTAGCTGTTTGCACATCAACTCCACGTGCTTGAAAATAGAAAAGCTGATCCTCTTCAAGATCACTTATTGCAGCCCCATGAGAACACTTGACATCGTCAGCGACAATCTGTAGATTGGGCTTCACATTCACAGTAGCACGAGGTGCAAGAAGCAAACTCCGGCTAAGTTGGCCTGCATCCGTAAGCTGTGCATGCCTGTTCACCTTGACATTACCATCAAAGACAGCATGCGCAGAGGGATGTGTCACAATGCACTTATGGAGCTGCCTGCTATAGCCTCTTGGATGGTTTAAAATAATCTTGCTATGTAGATCTTGTGTTTGGTTTTCACCTGCCAAGTGAAAAGTAGATACCTCTGTCACTGTATCAGGGCCTAATTGTTGAATCTGTAGATTATGCCTGAAGACATTGAATTCAGAGACTCATCGAGAAATGCAGAGAGCAATGGTCAGTAGGGAAAGCAGTAGCATCACTAACAAACAAGCCTTCAACTTCCCACGTTTTTCCATTATTATGGACACAAGAAGTTGCACGATCGATTCCCATCTGATGCGCAGAGACAAAGGGAGACCAACCTATATTGTTGTCACGAACGTCCTTCCAGTATTTTTCTATCTCATCTGACCCTTCAATATTCAACACGCGGTCGTTATGATGCATTCAACCTCGGTGGCACCTGCAACAAGAGGATTCTGCGCGCCTCACCAAACTCGGTGTCCTCGAATCGGTATATTATTTTTTAAAACGACGAATCTGCTCCAGTATAACGTCAGGGTAAATACAGTACCATCCCAGCACTTCCGATGAGTTGTTCAAGAACTGAAATCTCTGCCGAGGGGAACGAACAAGCAAGGGTTATGAGAAACCCTTACAATCTCAAATCCACTGCGTGTTTATCCCTTCTCACGAGTAACGATCAAGAAAATCCAACAACCTGCGCGGTCTTATCTTTCCACGTTTTCCATGGGAGTACGTTTTGATTCTAGGAAATGACAGGAATTTATGGGAGAGAGCGTTTCGATTCCAGAACTAACAGAATGTTTTGATTACAGCGGCCACGGAATGGTCTCTAGCGGAGAATTCTGCTGGTGCAGTATGGAGTAACAGTCACTCTAGTTGTTGACAGGCTATAATGAGGTGCAGAGATGGTGGAAGATCTGAGGATGAGGGAAAACGCCGATTTTTTATTTTATTTTGGGAGAATGGGCAGAGGTGCAAGACTCGCATTCATACCAAAACGCATTCAACTTCATAACGTATTCAAACAGCCGCATTCAATTTCATAATTCATAACGTATTCAAACAGCTGCATTCAATTTCATTATGCATTCAAACTTGAATCATACGCATACCAGGAGCTGTTGGCGTATCTCTGCAGTGGCACCGTCAGGACTCAGCGCTAAAACAGGAAATGACAATATGGACAGATGTGCAGTGTAGGTAATGAAGGCTAGGTCAGCACTATTGAAGGCAACTCAGATCAGTTGCTCAGGAAAACAGGCCACACATCATGGCTCTGATACCATGTTAAACAGACATGGTGAGGGAGAACATATATGAAAGATAAAGCATGCAATACCTTTTTTATTAACAATCTGATATACATTTATAGTACATTTGGTGACCGTTGGGATTCACATCCCAAGGTCTCTTGGACTGCTTTGTCCATTCGGCTTCCACGCTAACCCTTTAGGATTAGGTGTCCAACAACCTCTGACTTTGAGAGTTTGAGGTGAAGAAATCCCTGCCAGAGCATGCAGTGAAATAACTGGTTCGTCAAGGACATTGTCCTTTTGGTTGTCCTCTTCTACCGCCTCAGGTTCCTCAAGTGGTAGATCTTCCTCCGATGAGTTGTAATCAGTGGCATCAATTTGAAAAAAATTGGGCTCCTTGCGTTTGTGACCTGGGGAGTATTTTTCACACAGTAGTAACATAATCCCTGCTTTCTTCTTTCGACCATTTCTACAGGGGACACCTTTTGAACCTTAAGTGTTTGAGTTGTGCTGTGAGCCTGTGGGGGGCGACCCTTGGCGGTGAAATTTGGGCGAGTGGAGAGGGCTGCTAACGCACGTTCCACGTTACGAGCTACCTTGCAAGCCTCAATCCATGTGGGAGGGTGGTGCAGTTGGACGTGGGCTTTCTTCTTTCAGCCATTTCTACAGGTGACACCTTTTGAACCTTAAGTGTTTGAGTTGTGCTGTGAGCCTGTGGGGGGCGACCCTTGGCGGTGAAATTTGGGCGAGTGGACAGGGCTGCTAACGCACGTTCCACGTTACGAGCTACCTTGCAAGCCTCAATCCATGTGGGAGGGTGGTGCAGTTGGACGTGGGCTTTTATGGCCTCTTTAAGATCACTGATAAAACATTCCGTGTAGAACACATCTGAGAGACCCCTAGTACGGAAGGTTAAGGCTTTAAAGGCTGTAATATATTCATCCACTATGCCCGTCTGTCGGAGCTTAGTAAGACGACCCAAAAAAGCAGATTCCTGGTCAAAGCGGTCTGTAAGAGCTTTTTTGAATTTGTCCCAAGTCCTAAAAGGTGCATTGCAACGTTGATGCCATTCCCACCATTGCCACCTTTCATTGTCCAAGTACATGCTCCCCACCATAAGCTGAGTCTCATCATCGAGGATGTTATTCAAATTGAAATACTGCTCCATTTGTGCTATCCATGCCACCGGGTGAGAACCATCAAATTTATGCATATCCAACTTGGGAGGTCTCGGACGAGATTGTTGTTTTTGGGAGCCCCAGAGGTGAGGAGAATGGCTAGACTGACCCTCACTGTGTCCATTGCCAATATACTCTTCCTCATGGGCTACCTCCTTGCCCTTCGGAATTGCGCTACAGACTAATATTGTTAGATTGTCAAGCTGAGTTTGGATGGATTGCAAGATTTGTTCAAGTTTGTCCATCCTCTCATTGGCCATCGCTTGAGCTCTAGTTGCTACCATGCACCGACCTGATGCTCTGAAAATTTGGGACCGCCAAATTTTTTTTTCACTAAGAATTGAATGGTACCACCGTGCTCAACTCGTCGTCTTGATTCTGATGGGCTAGATCACCAATAAGCGCCCCAGGAGATCTCATATTTTTTTTTCTTTAGAAAACTCCTAACGGAGTTTTACTCCTTCCTTAGGAATACTGCAGTCGCCGACTCCTCAAAATGTCAATGCTGTCAAAAGTCCTGCGAAAATCATGCTCCGGTATAGGAACCCCACACAACTACTCAGATTAGGTGGATCTGAGAGATCTGAATGGCGGATCAAATAGCTCTGAGTGGCGGAACAGATTGTTGCTACGGATCTGATGGATCTAATAGATCAGACTGATGTCTACTGCTGCTGCACCCCTTTGCGCGAGCGGATCTGGCCGAGATGATGCGTGATCCCAAGATAAAAGGGAGCTATGGTCTTGAGGAGTGTCAGGTGCTACAGATCGCAATATACATAAGGGTCTGACAGTAGTACTCGGCCCAATGTTTCAGGGCTCTAACTAAGGAGGATCAACCGTACCCTTAGCCGTACAACCTGACTACCCTATCGTACGGGCAAGTAATCTCTCTGAGTTCTGTTCTCAGTGTACTGTAGCAGCAAGACGACCGACGGTTTATCTATGGCTAGGTTGTAGAGGAGCTAGGGTGCTTTTGATATACCCAGAAGGTACGTGGAAGAAAGTCCGTACGCGGTTCTGTCTAATGCACTACTACTCGAAGGGGTACCCATAGGGGTTACAAGGGATTCCAATAAGCGTGACCACCTCTTGTATTTCCTACGTGCATGCCTCCCCAAATCTGCAGGTTTATGCGCTCAACGACAGATCCCGTGGTTTAAAGATGCCGAAACACGTCTCTAGCCAAATAAAAAATTGCTAAGAAATGGAGATCCCACCGGCCCTGGAAAGAGCTATGATACCACTTGTTATGCTTTTAACCTGCAAAAGATACCCAAATACAGAATATGCGAAGAAAAATACCAAGAACATAGAATAGTGAGAGTCAACAACAATTATTTTATTATTCAGAAGCAATGTTCACTGGCCTCTTCGAGGGGGCAACCTCCAATAGAGCAGAGCTCGATTCAAAAATAAGACACGTTGCTCCTCGCAGGGAGTCTCTATCCTTTATATATGACTCATACATGTAATACCATGGGTTTTATTAATACCATCTATCTAATACTAGGCCCATTTGCAACTAACTATGGTCCCGTAATAAATAGCGGGTTAACCACTTACAATTATTAATATGGGCTTTATTGACTCTTTATTATGACGTGATCCCACTACATAAATAAGGGGGTTAGGGTGGGACCCTAACAATTTGCTACCTCGTCGACCCTTTTGTTGTTTTGCCTTAGCACATGAAGGGATTAGAATTCCATAACAAGACTCAAAGCAAGATGATTATTCTTGAAGGTTGACTTGAGTCTAGAGTTTAAGGGAGAGTGTTAAAATGGAGATGCTTGATAATAAGATTTTAGTCTCCTAGAATGATAAGCTTGTTGATGTTCAATGCAAAGGATTTTTTGAATTCTTAACACATTGCATAACTTGGTTGTTTGAGGCTTTGAACCAACTCGAGGAAAAGCTATTTCTTCTTGTCCTTTTGGGTGCACTAGCACTCACCCCCCCCCCCCCCACACACTTGGTACCCCTAGGTTATGCTTGGAATCCCTGTTGAAACAGAGAAGATACCTTTACTATGATCTTAACCAATAATCAAACTCTTAAGGAGGTATCCTTAATTAGCAGATATTGTAGAGAGAAGAGAGGGATGTGCTAGCGATTTTAACGTTAAAATTGGAGAACCAATTTTCTTCTTGTTGGTCTAAATCTTGAGGCTGATATATTTTGATTATTTGGCATAGAGGTGTTTAGTGATGTTAGACATCACCATGGCGACGACCAAATATGAAGGATAAGAATTGAATGCATATATTACTCACATGACATACATTTTATAATACATTGGATTGACCGTTGGATTCCATATTCCAAGGTCTCTTGGACTCCCTTTGACTACTCACATTCCACACCCACCCTTAGAGGATTAGGTGTCCAACATTCTCCCCTTAATCCGAAGGGGTATGTATGAGTCCAAGAAGAGAGTCGCAATATAAAATGTACAAAAATGCATGGCAACACTAGGTTGAATGTGCTATATGAAATTTTGGTATAAGGGGGTGGTTTAAGGATGACCACCAACACTGGAACGCTTAGTGTAGTTCTCGAAACTCTTCCAAATCTGGAAAGAAGTTGAAATTTTTGCTAGAGGAACTGTCCCTGATGATTTGGAGAGGGAGACCTTCAACCTAGAAAAGGGAGGTCTACAACTTGCAATGGTTTAAGGATGACCACCAACTCTGAAATGCTCAATGCAATTCCTGGAACTCTTCCAAAACTGGCAAGAAGCTGAAGTCTACTGCTAGAGGAAGTGTCCCCAATTATTTGAAGAGGAAGAAGCTCAACCTGAAAAGGGAGGTCTCAAGCCTGCATAGATGGTTTAAGGTTGACCACCAACCAAAGGCATGCTCAGGGGCATATCTTTCTCTGGCTACAACTCTATATCCGATATGGCAGGTTGTGGCTCAGGCTCACTTGATGTGGCTTTGAAGCTTGTATATGACCATCACTTCCCCCCTTGTCAGATACTTGGTAAGAATATGGAGAAAACTCAACTGCAATACTATTCAATACTCAGAAGAAATTCTGATATATGACTGAAATATATTCTTAGTTGTTGAAGCCAATTGCCAAGAAGCAATCCATCTAAGGTGAATCTTTATTCTTGAAGGAGGTTTGTTTCTGAAGCATTTGTTTGAATTATGAATGATTTTATGACAGTGCTCACATGGATGAAGATCAAAACAATTATCTTTCATATGGTCAACTCGGTCACAATGTTTGCGTTTAACAATCTATTGTGGCTGCTGTGGAAGAGGACCAAAATTTGAAACAACTAAATGTGATTTGTCATGAAGAAATCCAACACTTTGAAATTGAATGGGCTTGGAAGAGTCTAGAATATGAAAGGATGCCTCCTTGTCATATCCAAGACCTGTTTTGTGCTTGTTATGGAGAAGCTCTTCCCAAGGTCCGATGATGTGCTTGGGAAGTGTATGATGAATTTCCACACCTGTATTAAAATTTGCTTCTGAAATGAGCACTTGATGGGAGTCAACCTCAATCTTACTGATTTGATCATTTGCTAGTTGTTGATGGGTGATTGTTTCATCCTCAAACAAAGTATTATTCTGAATGAAAACAAGTTAAGAATGTTGTATTTTTTGTAACTCATCTTGTTGTATTTGTGATTCAAGCTACAAAAATTCAATGTTTTCTTGTGCATTTTGCAAATAAGTTTGAATGTCAAAAAGAGTGTCTTTGCTGACTTTTACCATCCCATCAACAGTGGAATGAATTAGGATATTCAATAACTTTAATGCATCTTCAAGTCTAGCCATTGTCTCAATAGATAAACCCCAACTATTTAAAATCTCAAAAATGAAGAATATGAGTTGTGTATCAAACTATCATGCAGGGATAAATATCTCACACACCAAAAATGAGACTCGCCATTAAAAATATTACAAACCTTGACTTTAAGATTTTCACATTCCACTAGCCAATATTTGATTATTTGAGTCTTCTTGATGATTAAGAGGACTCTTAAAGTCTTCGATATGTCACATAAATCACAAAACTTATAGACTGCTCAATATATAAGCAAGGGAATTTTTGTTATCAGAACTTTAGCACACATATTTCAACGCATTTAGGACTCAATGCTCAGCAGAATTCGCTTAAAGGCTATACTCCACCAACATAAGCCATGTGTATGTGTATGGATTACAAGAATCATCCAACTTTGACCATCAAATATCCAGAGGTGATTGATTTCTATGAATACTATAAAGGACCTGCATTACTCCTATTCAATGATGGAAAAACTGTTGAAGCTTGTTTGGATCATAATGGCCTTCATCCAGCACAGTATCGATGAACAAAAGATGATATTGTTTATGTATTAAAAATTAGGAGTGCGGTATTAGTGCTATTGACCATTGGTATGGTGGAGGTGTAATGTATGTAACGTATGACAGTTATGATACCTGGTATGATTTAATGCAACAACGTGGAGGCAGTGTGGACCAAATACAGTGCAGTGACAACGTAATATGGGGCAGACAGTAATATATGGCACTGCAACATATTATTCAGCGTTTAAGCAACCGCAGTTGAGCCTCGTTATATATGGAATGTTGATAGTGGAGGTATACCAATTTGTTGCAAGGGATTTAGACGCGAAGCTTGTTCTCGTTGAGTCTCTTCTCTATGATCAATACACGAACTCGTACATGAACCTTTGGACTTTCACACTCTAGTGTCCTTCACATGGCCTCCTGCCTTTAATGAACTGGTGTTCCTCAGACCTTGGCGAACCTCAAGCGAACCTCTTGTCTCACAGATACTACCTCAACAGATAGTTCTAACACATGAGAAAAAAATGTACTCAAGCAGAATGTATTATGCTCAGAAAATGGATACTCATATATTTATGCAAAATTTTCTTTACAAATTTAGAAAGAATTTCTAAAGCTCCTTCCCAGAGATAGACTGTTTAGGCATTTATTAGATGTTGCGACTTGTCAAGCTATCTGAAGGCTTCCTGGCCTTTCACAGACTCTGTCTTAGAACTTGAATTCTTTCGAGAACATAGAGACTTCAAAAACCTAAGAATATGGCCACTTTAGGTTCTCACCAAAGCTCTCACTCTGATGCGCAGGCTTCTCAGATCCGACTCTAAAGAGATGGAAGCAAGAACTTTCTCCTTGGACTCAAAAACTCAAAAACATAACCAAAATTACACACCTCTAATGCCTAGAATGAGCTTTAGTCCTTCCTTATATAGGAAAATGAGGGGACAAACATCTAATAGTCAGGTAGACAGATTCAGTACTAACTTCCGTCATTCGAAGAGATGTGGTTCAAATCTCACCAAAAGTCGGAGAAGTGCTCCAAGTCTCGTGACTGAAGAATCTTCATACTAAGTTACACTGTGGAAGATTTGAACAAATCCCACAGAAAACATTGTGTTATAAATAACTTTTACATAGTGGATACTTTTAAACAGAAAACCCCACGAGAAAACTGGTCACATTTAGTCTTGTGACTAGACATCATTATTACATTGTGGAAGCTTTAAGGACAATCCCACGAGAACCATTAGTCCCCTAGGGGTGTGGCCCCTGGAAATCTTATCTGGGAATATCTACAAGAATCCCAAGCCTTTGTATATATTCTTCGTACAATCATAGGCTTTCTTAAGACGATTTAGTGTTTAATCTTAGTCATGACTAGCCACTCATGGTGTCTTTTCATAAAATAACCAAGAATTTGACTGTCTTGATAATTATTGACATCTCCAACAGTTTTACATGGAGAATGCCAGCATTGAGTTAAAAATCCACAAGTGTCACATTCATATCGAAAGTCACGTTGGAAGAAAAGAGGATCCATAGCAATCTTGTTAAGGCCAAAATCGTTCCACCATTGTTGAATCCATTCACCTTGCCGTTGTATTTGTGTGATCCCTGTGGCCCCAAATTTTACTCTTGTGTAGTTAGTTTCATTTTTTCCCTCTACATTCATGATGTCCCACCACAACTTTTTGTAGTTTGAAAAGTTGTAAATGGTATCCGAGAAGATAATGCTTATATTACCCTGTGGTCACATTTCTGGCATGTCGTACCATCCCGACCATCTGGTCCAATTTATGGCAAGATATTTGTGGAATATTCTCCTCTGGTTGCTTCCTTCTGTCCAGATCACAGTGATATCTCTAAAATTTTAGCTTAGGGATTCTTCGACCAAATGTGCAGCCATCATACTCCTCTGATACACCATGCCGTGTGTCCATTTTCTACCTTGGGGTAGACTTTCCTTTCACATACTAAGTGTTGAATATCTAAATGAGGTTGCAAATTTGCATCGAGAACTTTTGTGTTTCTTAGCTGCCATGTTGGCTTCCATTTGGAACAATATTCTTCCCAGTTCTATGTTTTAGAAATACTTCTCAAAGTCTTTGTATGTTGGGAAGGGTCCCATTCTATTACTATCACCATGGCAGTGTCTTTCTTATTTAAATATTCTCTGCTTAGTAAGTTAGGCAGACAATTCTTTTCGCCTTTGATGTGTTCAACTTCAAAGTCAAAATTTGCAAATAGAGCCTGCCACCTTGTGAACTTAGCTTCTCCTGCTTTCTTTATAGCTTTACTAAGGACTTTCTTTAGTGCAGAGGCACCTGTTCTTAAGAGAAAATTTTTGTGTATCAGGTGGATATCAAATTTATCAATGCAGTTCCATGCTGCTGTGACCTCTTTTTCTATAATAGAATATTTTTTCTCAGGTGGGCTCCAAGTCCCTGAGACAAACTGAACTATTTGTTCTTTTCCTTCTTTCTTTTGCTTCAAAATTCCTCCCCACCCTTCATTGCTAGCATCTGTTTCAACAATTTTTAAAGAATCTTCATCAGCAATATGAAGAATAGGAAGAGTTTTTACCTTCATTTTAATTCTTCTGACAGCTTCATTGTGGGCCTAAGACCAAGGTTCTCGATGTTTTTGCAGTCTTCTGTTGAGTAATAATCTATCTTTGGCGCAATCTTTGTAAAAGCTGCTTACATAGTTTAAACATCCCAAGAATCTCTATAATTGAGTTTTGTCAGTGATAATATCTGGAAATTTATCAGCAAATTCCATAGCATGTTTTTGCAAAGTGATCTTCCCATTTTTAATTGTATGGCCAAGAAACTTGATACTTGTCTGAAATAATTCAATCTTTTTCTTGCTAAGAACCAATCCATTGGTTTTGACAAGTTGTACAAATTCCTGGTTATGTTTAAAGTGATCATGGACGCTTTTAGAAAATATAAGTATATCATCAATGTATACTAGTAACCAATCAAAATATGGCTTGAAAATATTATCCATAACCTTCTGTAATTTGGAGGGGGCATGCTTTAGCCCGAAAGGCATGACGTTCCATTCATAGTGTCCTACTGGGACACTGAAAGCAATCTTAAACTTCTCATCTTCATTAATGCCACCTGCCAAAATCCTGATTTCATATCAAATTTAGAAAATACTTTATCCCCTGCTATTCTTGCTAAAAGATTTCCTTTGTGAGGAATTGGGTATCATCTAAGAGGACAGTATTAAGAGGTTTATAGTTTATGACTAGTCTTGGGATACCTCTCAACTATTCTGAATGTTTATTAACATAAAAACCATAGCAGTTCCAAGGACTGCTAGATTCTCTAATCAATCTTCTTTCCAAGAGGCTTTGTATCTCTTTTTGATAGAGATCTTTATATTCTTTGTTCATAGGGATTGCTCTGCTCTTGCAGGGTTTCCCTTCATACTTATCTTTGTAGGGCAATTTTACATAGTGTTGTTTTCTATGCCAAAATGCATTTGGTTCTTCAACACAACATTCTTTTCTATCTATGATCTCAGAGTTGAGATCCTTTGTTTAATTATAGGAGTCTGAAGATAGTCTCTTATCTTTATGGTGGTCTTTAGCTCCTTGAGCTCTTCAATTTTATTTTTTGCCTTTTCGATCTGATGCATTGCTTGTACCATAGTAGACACTCTGGGAGTAGAGACAAAGGGTAACTTGATTGTTTGTAATTTTCCATCTGAGCTTGGTATAGATATAAAATAACCAACCTTGCCTTTTTTCAATCTGGCTGATCCATGTGGCTCCACAGCTGCTAAAAATACATTCCCCAAAATACAGTCAATAGGAATGTTTGCAACAACAAATTTTAATTTGATGCAATTCTCTTTAAAGCAAATAGAGGCCTAAGGGATCTCATATAGTAGATCTTTGTTTCCTAACCCAATCACTTGTCTAAAGGATTTTACCCAGTACTTTGCGGGTACTATTTTTGTATTCAGAATACTGACATCTGCCCCGGAGTCAATAAGTGTTCTTAGGGAAAACATTTCACCATTTATACAGATATCTAGCATAACATGATGTTGCTAATACTGGATAGACATTATTCTCATGTCGGTGAATCCTATAGTATCATCCTTTTTTCCTTCAAATATTTCAATATTTGGGTTAGTGTAGTATTCATCATATGCATCCTCAGTTTTCTTCCCTTTTTCTCACTCAAAGACCTGTGCTTTTAGAGAGACAGTCTCTTTTTGAGATGATGAATCTCTTGGCTGACTTCTCCTAATGTGAGGGCTCTAGTCTTAGAGTTATGTTGGCTTCTTTGGAAAGATCTTGTATTTCTTTCAAATGAGGCATCTATGAATAATGCCTTTGGTTCAATTTTAGAGGCAGTCTTGCTACTGCCCCCTGATTTTTGTGCATTATGCTTAGAAAAGTTTCTAGTAACTTTTCCTTCATTTCTCCTTCTCCCAATGTTCTGATCTGGGCAAGTAGCTTTGTTTCTGCATCGTACATGGTTTGTGCCATGAGAACCTTCTCCTTTGGCTAAGAAACATGGACTTCATCAGATGAGATTTCTGATTCAGTGCTTGATTCGCACTGATAGTTGTCTGAATCAGTGCGGTAACATTCATTCATGTGCATGTTTAATTCTTCATCAAAGCATTCTAAATAAGAACTTTTAGAGGATTCAAATGTTGGACAGAGTTGTCATTGTTGTATCTATTCTCTAAATGACATGTCTAGACAATTATCAGATTTGTGATTCTTAGAACCACATTGATAACATAGGGTTGGCACCATGCCTTTTGTTTTTACTGTCCTTTTCTTCTTTGCAACTTCAAAGTATTCCTTTCCTATGTTTCTCTTAGATTCTTCTGATAAAGGACAACAACTAGAGGTATGTCCAGTTTGGCCATAGAGCCAACAAATAAATTTATTCCACTTTTCTTTCTTATGTGTCTATAGATGAATATCCTTGGGTTCATAGTAATATGTTTTTGGCACATATCTATAGTATCCTTTCTTGGTCCCTTTTCTTTTCCTCTGTGGATATTTTCTGTATTCTTGTCTTTTTTCTTTCTTGGCCTTCTTTTTAGCTTTTCTTCTTTTTACTATGGGGTCATCTATAGCAAGACTATACTTGTTACATATGGATTTGCTATCGGGTAATCTTGACATCTTCTGCAGAGATTTATTAACTTTCATACTAGTGCATAAACTTACCAGAACTTTTGTTATGATGTTGTATATTTTTCCCCAAGTAAAAGATTCAAAAGACAACTGAAAAGTATCTTATTGTCTTAGGTAATCTACAAATTTTGAAGGCAATGCTGCTAAGTAGATTTGTTTCCACAAGAGATTTTTGTTATCTTTAACCTCATATATTCTCTGAATCCAATCTCTATGAAAATCTTCATAATGAGACATTTTATTACATTTAATATTCATGAGAATTATCTCATGCTTATTGGCAAGTTCAAGTTCTCCTCCACACCAATGTTCTAAAATGAATGAAGTTAGTGCCCCAATCATATTGCTTTGTGGATCTCCATCAGCATTATGAATGATACCTCCTGCTTCATCTTTCAAGATTTCATTTTCCACTATTGCTGGTGATGACTCAGTTTCCCACCATCTCAACAAAGTTCCAGTAAAGCACTGAACAATAGATTTACAAGCTTCTATTTCATTTTTTCCCCTTAGGCACATAAGTTTGTATTATGTAAACATAAGATCTATCATTTGTCGAATCTGAGCAACACTCATATTGTCAATATTCCATTCTCTGTGTGATTTAGGATAGATGTTATGTGTTTCTGGAAGTTTCCCTTTTCCACTGAGATCAGGCGCTGGATACCTGGTATATTGACTTTGGAGAGGCTCATAGATAGGGAACAGATGTGGTTCTGAGCTTTCAGGTTGCTCTACTTCTTTAAACAGTGAGGAGATAGTCATTGGCTCAGATTTTTCTTCGGCCATTTCTTTAGGGAAGAGAGAAGGAAATCTATCAGCAAGCTTAACATGATGTTGAATATTTACAGATCTCTTGAATAGAGAAAAAATAAGAATCGGTTTGTCTTTGGTGGCTATATGAAGTTTATCAAAATTTTCAGACAACTCTTCAATAGATCCATGAGTAGATTGTTTTCCCATATCTACTTTCCTTTCAACATCTTCTATCCTTGTTAGGGATTCTTTAACAAAACCTTTCAATACAGTAGTGGAATAGTTCACATCATTCAGAGTTCTGTTAATACTATTTACAGAGACTTGTATACTGTCAAAATCTTTTTTAACTTCAATAGACTTTACACAATTCATTTCTAGCCCTTTAACTGTTGTATTTGTCCAGTTTATCTATTCACTGGCTTTCTGTATCCTACCATCAATGCCACGTGCACTATCATCTTTTATGACCTGTGGAATGGCTTTAGCACTATTCTGTGCTTCTCCTAATACAATGCCTTTGTAAGGAGGGAAGGTGGTAGGAGTTTCAATTTTACTACCATCTATGGCAGTCCAAGAATGTTTTACCGAGGATGATTCAGCATCTGCCATTTGTACATCTATATTTTCTTGCTTCCTCTTCCATTCATTATAAGACAACCAGACATTGTTATTTTGTATGTATGTTTTCCATTCCTGGGATAATCTTATTTTTTTTGGGTATGGAGTGGTAAGGTCAAAACTTTCAGCCTCAGAATGAGTGTATAAATCCCAATTAAGTATATCTTTCATCCATTTATGATCAATTGTATGCTTCCTACATCCTTCCATAACCAAAAAGAACTTGTGCATTTCTATTTTTGATGGCTTTTTACAATCAAAAGGCATAAAGTTGTCAAATCTAGTTTGAGGGATTATTTCATCAAGTTGTTCCAGATATCCTAGACCATAGCGAGGCATACCAATAGGACACATTTTGCTAAACATGTCTTTGAGGTGGGGGTCTTCATTTTCCAAAGATGGAAGCTCATGAATCATTAATACATGATTAGTATCATGAGGGAAAGGTATTTCAGAACACTTAGGATTTGGACACGAAGTGACAGAAGTTGTAGGAGGAGATACTCCTGTCCTTGGATGGTGGTTCTGGGCATATTCAAATAGATCTATATGAGGGAAATTTACAGATGGTGTAAAAGAACTGGTAGTATCTACTACTTGTGGATCAATATACGTGGATGATGCTTTGCAAGCTAAATCAATTCTTCTGTGATCTATTGTAGATCTTCTAGGAAAGGATACTACCAGTAAAAAAAGAAATGTATTAAAAACCCAGGATGTAAAATATGTGGTGGTATGTAACATATGCGGTGGTATGAGGAGCCAACAATTTCTTGCATATGACATACCACATAACACATGCAGGTGTGCACACATATGAGATACCACAAATCAGTAATTATGCAATGAATTAAAACAATAGAATGACCCCACTACTCAATGCACTCACTATGATTCGACGCATATGGATCGATGCACATACCAAAATTTAATTAATGCACAAAGAATCCAAACTCACTCTATTTCAATGCAAAGAGTATGAATATTGAATGCGTTGCATGCTTCAAAGCAGAGGGACATATACCAATTCACATTGTGTATCACTACTTAAACAAAATACTATGCATCAATGAGAATAAAGAGACATTCTAGGTTGCTTCAACATTTGTGTTCCTTTCAATGCATTGCACAAACCTATTGAAACTCTGAATTCTTTTAAATAATTTCATTGGGATTGAGGTCATGGTCAAATATGGATCTTATTTTCGGCAATTATATCACATGGCATTATCTTCCTTCACCACCTATTTCCCTCAACGCGCATGTCTTTGTTGTCCTTTAGTAAGAAGCAACGAAGTGAGCATTGTGATGAAGAGCCACACCAAATGATTTGAAATTGATTGCTAGTTAATGTTGTGCTAGTATTATTTCCAGATATAAAATTTTCTTTGCTTTGGTTTGCTTGTCGATAAAGAGTTTATCCATGAGCATGTGATTGGCAATTCATCTAACTTGGAGAAATTTAGTGTTTTGCATGAACTTAAAAACATGAATTTAAATGGATGAATAGCAGCATATAAAAACACAACAAGCACAAATAATAGAGCTCAATACATAAATTTTTGTTGGAGTTCACCCCTCCTAGGCTACATCTCCTTGGTCCAACTTCATAGTGTGGGCCTTTATATTAGCTTCAATAGTGCTCAAATTGTTGTTACATCCATCCAATGCTCTTGGAACCTATTCCAATGAGTTTAAAACATTCAAATCTATCATAAATGACTATTTGTTTACTCAATTTGGTTACCAGCTGCTTTGGGAATGGCCTCCAACACCTGGTGGCCCTAGGCTTCAAAAATATTCAAGTGACCAAAATCACCTGTAGATGACCTCTTCTACCTCTACAACCTACTCGAATGAATTCCCATCATGCCAATTAGCCAAAAAATGACTATTAATTTTTGAAATTTGGTTGAGAATTGAGTAAGTTATGGCTCAAATAGTTTTTCCTAGAAAACCTTCGCTAAATCTAGAGAGACTCCAGTCAAGTCCACCAAGTTTGGTGGTAGTTCTAGATTTGATGGCTCCGCCATAGATTCCACCAACTTAATTATGGATTAATTAAATCCTAAACTAATTAGTGGCACACTAATCCTGCTGAACAGTTGGCCCCTAGCTCCTGGTTTGGGCGCTTGGTCACATGGGTGAGGGTTGGCCCCACGAGGCTTTTTTTCTTACCAAACTTTCAGAAGCTCTAACTTTTGCATAAGATGTCAGTTTTTCAAACCATTCACGATGTTGGAATCCTGGAGATGAAATCTATCCATTCATTTAGGTCTAAACAATTCTAAGCACTTTCATTTTTTAGCTAAAATATTGATTCCTAATCATTCCTCCCCACTAGAAGCCCCTTGGACCCCAAAACCTCTCTTGATCACTGATTATGTTGATGAGGGCACTGTTCCCTCATCTTTCCAGTCTTTATCCATTGAAATTTTCCTAATTTCATCGTTTGGAGCTTTTCATAAAAAGTCAAATTTTTCCTTGATTTCGATGACCATCTATTTCTGTCTTTGACACCATCATGCTGCAGTATTTCTAAATTTGCAGAACAACAATCTAATTTTGCAGAAAACATCTTGTTCCTACCTTGGTCAACAATCAAAGGAAACTTGGAATCTTTCTCACCTTGCACTTTGTCTCTATGGCGATTTTTAGCTGCTTTTGCCTTGTACTTGAGTCAACTCTTGCCCAAGTTTCTTCGCCATTGTAATGTGGCTTTTGGAAACCAACAATGAACATTTGAAAAACCCATGCATTCTTTGCCAAGTTGCTTTGTCCTCTTCTCTTTGACCTTTGCAACTTCTTGCAACGAGACCTTGTTTCAACACTGCTCAACACCAATGTTGGCTGATGCAAATGTTTTTCACCTTCTTTCAGAGGCAACCTGTTATCATTCTGAAACAACTCATTACAAATATAAGCATATTTATGAAAATTATGATTCAAAACATATCTTTGTTTGATCATCAACAATGTCAAGTTCTGACTTTCATTCACTAGCCTCTTCATTTGCCCTGCATTAACTAAAGAAATGTTCAGTTTCTTGCGATGAGCTCTCACAATATACTTCACCCCATCTTTATGCAAATGATATTTGTGCTCATAGTGATGAAACACCGCTTTCCTATCATACAAATATGGACTTCCCAAGATAATTCCAGAAATGTCAAGTAGAACCACGTCTAACTCGACTTCATCAACAAAATTTGCAGTAATAGCAAATCTAAAAATGCATTTCCTTGAAACCTATAAATTGGCATCCTTAACTATCCAACCCAAAGGGTATGGTTTATGATGTGGTACGCTTTCATGTTTAAGCTCTTTAACTAAGTCTTCTGAAATCAAGTTTGCTTGTGATCCACTATCAAAGAGTGCATCAATCTTGGTATGATTTGAGATTACTCTGACAGTGAACAACTCTTCCCTCTTGTCTTCATTTGGAGTGTTGTTGTGACTATTTGAGGAACTAGTGCTTTCAACATGTTGACCTTTCAAACCCATAGCTATAATTTTTGTCTCATCTCCTGAATCTGACCCTAAGTCTTTTTCAACTATAACAACAATTTTTCCCTTCTCTTTGGCTTTCAATCTATCTGGTTTTAATTCTGGATGAAGTTGCCAATAGTGGTCTTCATCATGCCCAGTCTTTGAACAATTTTTGCATGTGAGTTTTTCCTTCTCTTTTTTGATACTTGCATTCTTCTTTCCCTTCCATTTTCCTCCCTTCTCTTTACCCTTACCCTCACTTTCACCTTTCTCCTCTATGTTTTGTTTTCCCCTTGCCTCAAGATGCGTGGCTTGCACACATACTTCATCTAAGTTAATTGGGTTAAACATAAGGATAGTATGATACAAATAGGAATGTAAACCTCCAATATATTTCAAGAGTGTGTCTTGTGAATTCAAGTTTACTCCCAACAATAAAGCGCTCTTCCTAAACTCCTGAGTGTAGTCTTGGATAGTTTGGACTTTTAGTTGCCTAAATTTTTGCCAACTCATGATGGATTTTTTCATATAAGCTAAAGGATAAAACTATCTTTTAATTGTGGAAACAAATTCAACCCAAGAAATGGATATCTTACCGTGGATTCACATTTCCTCTTGAGTCGTTGCTTCCCACCAAACTAGTGCAGCTCCTTCTAGCCTTAGTGAAGCCAACTGGATCTTTATGTCATCTTCTTGAAAGTTATGAATTCTGCAGTATACCTCCAACTGTCGAATCCAATTGTCCAACTTTTCTGCATTCACTTCTCCATTGTACATGGGAAGTTCAAATTTTATGTCCAATTTTAATAATGGAGTTTTTCCTTTTGGGGTTTTGGAATGAGTATGGGCAGTGGTAGTAGTGGAAGATGATGTTGTGTGAGATGATGAAGATGATGAGCAATATGATGGGGATGGTGGAGATGGAGGTGGATTTCCACCATTCCCTTTGGAATCTTTCTTTTCATCTTTTTTGTCCTCTCGGCTTCCTTCTCCATGTGGAGGTTTAGAACTCTCTCCAACCATTCTGGTGTTCCTCTCTTCATAGAGGACTTTAACCATCTCAGTCAAAGAATAGAAAGTTTTCTTTAATTATTCCTCTTCTGAAGAGGGACCTTCATGCTCTCTTTCTCCAGACATAATGGTTATGGATTCAGGCACAAAAATTTGTATTGATTGTACCTCTTCAATCACTTCATCCTCTTGTGCAATCTGTGCCTCTTCTATCTCAACTGATGGAGATAGAAATTGAGGTGATTCAAGTGCTGCCTTGAGTGCTCCTTTGGGTGAGGATAATGCTTTCTCAGCCTTCTTCCTTCTTGTCGTAATCTCAGGACTAGGTATTAGTAGCTTCCCTTCTCCTCTCTACAACTTCAACCTTGTAATCATAACAACAATTGCAACTATCAAACCCTTCAAGAAAATCAAGCAAGCAACCTTGTGCTCTGATACCAACTTGATATGAAATTGATTGCTAGTTAATGTTGTGCTAGTATCATTTCCAGATATAAAATTTTCTTTGCTTTGGTTTGCTTATCCATAAAGAGTTTATCCATGAGCATGTGATTGGCAATTCATCTAACTTGGAGAAATTCAGTGTTTTGCATAAACTTAAAAACATGAATTTAAATGGCTGAACAATAACATATAAAAACACAACAAGCACAAATAACAGAGCTCAATACATAATTTTGAAGGAGTTCACCCCTCCTGGGCTACATCTCCTTGGTCCAGCTTCAAGTGTGGGCCTTTGTATTAGCTTCAATAGTGCTCAAATTGTTGTTACACGCATCCAATGCTCTTGGAACCTGTTCCAATGAGTTTATAACATTCAAATCTATCAAAAAAGACTATTTTTTTACTCAATTTGGTTATCAGCTGCTCTGGGAATGGCCTCCAACAACTAGTGGCCCTAGGCTTAAAAAATATTCAAGTGACCAAAAACGCCTGTAGATGACCTATTCTGCCTCTGCAACCTGCTCCAATGAATTCCCAACATGAAAATTAGCCAAAAATGACTATTAATTTTCGAAATTTGTTTGAGAATTGAGTAAGTTATGGCTCAAACAGTTTTTCCTAGAAAACCTCCGCTAAATCTAGAGAGACTCCAGTTAAGTCCGCCAAGTTTGGTGGCGGTTTCGGATTTGGTGGCTCCGCCATAAATTCTGCCAACTTAATTACAGATGAATTAAATGCTAAAATAATTAGTGGAGCACTAATCCCGCTTAACTGTTGACCCCTAGCTCCTGGTTCGAGCACTTGGGCACATGGGGTGGGGGCTGGTCCTGCGGGGTTTTTCTTACCAAACTTTCAGAAGCTCTAACTTTTGCATACAATGTCAGTTTTCGAACCGTTCATGGAATTCGAATCCTGGAGATGAACTCTATCTAGTAATTCAGGTCTGAAGCAATTATGAGTGCTTTCATTTTTTACCTAAAATATTGATCCCTGATCACAAAATTGTCACAGTTAACTTGTTTTACTAATTTTGTCTAATGTCCTCAATTACACTTCAAACAGAGTTTGGAAAATCCCTAATATCCCAAGTCCTTTATTTCTCCATATTTTGATATTCAAATTCTAGGTCGAATGAGATTGAACATTCACAACTTATGTCACAAAAGGGCTTGTCTCATTACTGGTGCAAGAAGAGTCGATTCGTTTCCCTTGCAGTCTGAATAAGAGAATATGTCAACTGTGAAAGGATGGAGACCAAAAAAACTTGAATTAGGGTTGCAAGTAAATGTTATTTCAGTGTCATAAGTAACATAGAGAAGTGTTAAGGGCAAATACAATAAGGGCATATATTATGGCCGACATAAAATGGATGTGCATGAATTGACCCACAAATGGGAAAACGATCCTGACCAAGAGAGAGGAGTTACAACACAATAGCACAAAGAAAATGTTGGACAACAAGATTTTGCTGAGAGGTCAATGGAACAATACACAACAAGAAATAGGCATGCACATAATAATGGCAATTCTGACAAGCAGGAAGGCAGAACTCAGATGCAAAGAGAGAGGCTAGAAAACCGGTGGCTCAAATTGGAGCAGGGCAGGAGTATGGATGCTCTGATACCATGTTTAACATCACTAAGGTGAAGACCAAATATGAAGGATAAGCATTGAATGCATATATTATTCACATGATATACATTTTATAATACATTGGAGTCAGTGTTGGATTCCATATTCCAAGGTCTATTTGACTCCCTTTGACTGCCCACATTCCACACCAACCCTCAGAGGATTATGTGTCCAACAAATGAGTAAGAAAATGACTCTTTCTAATACAATTATGGGCTGGGGGTGAATCTCTTAAAAGATAACTCTGTTTTGGGCCAGCCATATTTTCTAGCATATAAATTTGGGGAGAGCTTGCTAAGGCTTTTTTAAATGCTTTTTTTCTTGAAAAAGATCCCATGTAAGAGTTGGGCCATATAATTTGTAATGAAAAATATCTTGAAGATCCATTTTATCTCTCTCTTCTCTCTCTCTCCTCTCTCTTCTCTCTCTTCTCTCTATATCATATATATTATATATATATATATATATATATATATATATATATATATATATATATATATAAACTAGTGAATTGATAACTTCGAGAACTTGACTACCACTAATGTTCACTTCTGCAAGTATTTTGCTACATGAGCTAATATGTCTCTAGTGAATAAAACCTAGCTGGAGGGGGGGAATTAAGCCTACTAGCTTCCACTTGAGTTATTGTCCTTTAGCCCATTAACAATATACTTGACAACTAATATAAATTCAAATTATTTGGATATAATATTATCAAACTATGAAATAAACTGTGAATATTTTTATTAAAGTTATGATGACATCAAATTTAACATATTTGAAATTTTACTTAGATATTAATATACTATTAAAAAACGTTTTTATAATTTTATTTTCTATTTTATATTAAAGTTTATTATTTGTCGATAAAAAAGGATTCTATTATCTTCTCAAAAAATTACATCTGATTTTCCATGTTTGCTTTGCTCTCCCGACCTCACTCTCACCAGATTTGTTGGCCAGGAGAGCAATGTATAACCAAAAAACAAAAATCCATACACTAGGTCTGAAACACCAAACATAAACGTAGATACACCAAAAAACAATGAAAATAAAAACAAAACCAACCAACATCAGAAGTTTCTGTGGGGCGCTAGACCTTGCCTAGCCTCTAGTGGGCCCAGGGGACAGATGCCATCATGGGCATGATGCTCCAAGTGGTCAATCTTGTTGAAAATAGCAACAAGAAATGATAAAAATAGAATCCAGAATATTCCAATTTAATTTGTCCTTGAATTAAATTGTGAATTAAAATCGAATTTAGCCTTAACAACAACTTGGAAAAGATTAATTAATTTATTTTGAATTAATTAGTTGGAGAAATTCAAGTTAGAAGTCTTTTTGAAGTCATGCAAGAGTTATCCCTTTGATTAAGGAGATAAGATTGAGTTATTCCTTAAATTAAGGAGATATGGTTGAGTTATATTTGAGTTGTAATTAGTTAACTCAGTTTACGAATTTAAGTCTAGTTAAATTAGTTCCAAACTGTTTGAGGAACTAATGGTGAGTTATCAGTCAATTGATGCATGCATGCATCCAACTAGTGTACTCTAGTTAACTGAAGATTCCCTCATCATAAACTCATGCATGTCTATTATGAGAAAGACCCAGTTGAGATTAATGTCAAGGACAATGTACTATCAGTTGCATGTGTTTTCCTATAAAGGAAACTCATGCATGCAGTCAAGGTAAGGTTCCTTGAGGATTGCGCAGTTTTGGAGGATTAGTGTTCCACTTGGTTGAAAGTTTTCCACTTGGTAACAGGAGGATCACCCAAGAGGTATTGCGCAAGGAAATAAGAGCTTGGAAAGGCAGAGAGGAAGGCTTGAGAGAAGCCTTGATTGCCTGTGAGCATTTGTGAGGATTGTACTCAGAGCTGGCTAGCGGTGAGAGCTAAGGCTTTGTATAATTCCTATGTATTTCCACCTTGTATGATAATACAAATAGTGGGGTTTTTTAGCTGAGGCTTTCCCCAAAGTATTTTCATGTGTATTGTGCCATTGATTCTTCTTCTTCTGGTTATATTGGTCAACTCGATCTTTAAGCTTCTGCTAATTGATAATAGAAGTAGGTTATAGTATTCTGCTTTGATTTATATTGCATTATCGGGTTAACCTACATCATATTTTCTACATGGTCTTAGAGGTAGATTTGTAGATAGAATTTATACATGGTATCAGAGTTGTGAACAGTATACTGAGAAGAAAATTCGAACTTTGAAGTTCGGGGTTGCAGGTGAAAATCAAATTCATATCATACTTCAAGGTTTTCTAATGGTGTTTTATGGTTCCTCTCATGGAGGGAAGAAGGGTGACATGTCTAAAGTAAGATGCTTTAATTGTCACGAGATGGGACATTATGCAACTAATTTCCCATCGAAGAAGTCCAAGAAGGGATCCTTGGAAGGATCGGAAGGTGAGGCATTAGCCTCTCAGTTTGAAATGGACGTTACCCTCATCACATGCATGGTGTCATCGATGATGGGTTGTGTCTGGTATATTGACAGTGGAGCCTTATTCCACATGACTGGTGATAAAAGTTTATTCAGTGCCTTGGAGGAGAAAGACCTCAAGATGCACATAGAGATGGGTGTCGACAAAAGGTATAGTGTTTCAGGAGTGGGCATGGTTGCTTTTCAAAGGGAGCATGGAGCTCCTATCACCTTGACAGATGTGAATTATGTGTCTGGATTGAAGAAGAACTTGGTATCAGTCACAGGAAAGGTTTTCCTTAGACACATCACCACGAGACAAGTGAAATAGATCGGTTCACGAGTTAAGAACATGTATGATCTTGAGGTTCAAGATGCATGTAAAGCCTTGAGGAGCAAGGAAAATTTTAGAGACTTGATGGTTGAGAGGGAGAGTAAATTACCCCTAAACATGCAGCCCCATAAGAAGTCTAAGACAATTGTGGAGGAGCCACAATTGGAGAAGCAGAGAGGAGACCAAGTGAAGAGATCCACTCATGCAGATACCTCCATTAGGGGGGAATTTCAATCCAAGTGGGTAGAGGGATCACATGCAACCATACCTCCAGGTGTGAGGTGGGGCGATGTGAAGTGATAGTCCCAAGAAGGTTGAAATTGGGCAAGATCCATTGAGAGGTTTTATCTCATGGATCGTACCTTGCTACAGGAGCCCAAAGTACATAGTAGCAGGAGGAATCAGTGGGATTGATGCAGTCAGAGATCAAAGTGACAAAGGCTAGAGCAGTCAGATACTAAAGAGTGAAGAGAAGGATTGACAACTGTGCAAAAAGGCAGAGTCAGCAGAAGCACAAAGTTTTCAGTTGACAGAGGCAATAGCAGTCAAAGACTTTGATGACAGATGCATCATATTGATTTAGGTTGGATGCTTTTTTTTGTTTCTTGAGTTGCTGGAGCAATAACACTAGAAAGAAGTGTTACATGCATAACATTCCAAAGGTTCATGATCGGGATCGAGTTGAATTCCTTTCTTGTTCAGAGCAAGTGTTGAAAATAGCAACAAGAAATGATAAAAATAGAATCCAAAATATTCCAATTTAATTTGTCCTTGAATTAAAATGTGAATTAAAATTGAATTTAGTCTTAACAGCAACTTGGAAAAGATTAATTAATTTATTTTGAATTAATTAGTTAGAGAAATTCAAGAAGTCATGCAAGAGTTATCCCTTTGATTAAGGAGATAATATTGAGTTATTACTCAAATTAAGGCGATATGGTTGAGTTATATTTGAGTTGTAATTAGTTAACTCAGTTTACTAAGTTAAGTCCAGTTAAATTAGTTCCAAACTTTTTGAGGAACTAATGGTGATTGATCAGTCAGTTGATGCATGCATGTATCCAACTAGTGTACTCCAGTTAACTGAAGATTCCCTCATCAGAAACTCATGCATGTCTAATCTAAGAAATACCCAGTTGAGATTAATGTCAAGGATAGTGTATTATCAGTTGCATGTGTTTTCCTATAAAGGAAACTCATGCATGCAGTCAAGGTAAGGTTCCTTGAGGATTGCGCAGTTTTGGAGGATCAATGTTCCACTTGGTTGACAGTTTTCCACTTGGTAACAGGAGGATCACCCAGGAGGAACTGTGCAAGGAAATAGGAGCTTGGAGGGTAGAGAGGAAGACTTGAGAGAAGCCTTGGTTGCCTGTGAGCATTTGTGAGGATTGTACTGAGAGCTGGCTAGTTGTGAGAGCTAAGGCTTTGTATAATTCCTATGTATTTCCACCTTGTATGATAATACAAATAGTGGGGTTTTCTAGCTGAGTCTTTCCCCAAAGTATTTTCATGGGTATTGTGTAACTGATTCTTCTTCTTCTGGTTATATTGTTCAGCTCGATCTTTAAGCTTCTGCTAATTGATAGTAGAAGTAGGTTATAGTATTATGCTTTGATTTATATTGCATTATCGGGTTAACCTACATCAGATTTTCTACATGGTCTCAGTGGTAGATTTGTAGAGAGAATTTCTACAAATCCTTCCATCCAATTGGTCTAGTCGCTCCATCGTACAACATTGGCTATGTTTAATAGAGTCCATCTTGTTCATCATCACCCATTGGTTATGCTGGATATCATTCAGGAAGGTGATCAGTTCATTACGATCGTCATGACATTGTTGCCTCATTTCACCTAGGTCTACCAATATTCATTGAAGCTTCCCAGTTATGAACTCAAGTGAGGGTGGGATGGCATTTGGTCTAGGCATAGGGGCGAATTCTGGGGCCACCTCACCATCTGACACACCCTCAGGTCCACCCCCGCTTACATTCCCTGCTCCTCTGCCAACATGGGCATGAGGTTCACCCCTATGGGCTCCTCCTCGTCGAGCCCAACCTCTTTAATGCAACATAATGGTTTTTGCAGTAGATCATCTAACCTTCCACCATGTCCCACTTCGACTGGTCCACCCTGCCATCACTCGCACCTCTGCAGACCCAGAATCCCCAGTCCCACGGAAACACTGCCCCGTCTAGGAAGGAGGGTTTCCACCACTAAAGCGCAACCATTGAACTGCAAACACATGACCACCTCTAACACCCCTTGTAGAAACCACCATGACCTCCAGAACTAGAGTACCTTCCAACACCTGGTGTTGCAGCCCCGCAAAGACACCTCAAGCGAGAAGCTTGCTTGGCCTAACGTCCCCACCAACTCACTCCAGACAAGAGTGCAAGCCCAACCAAAGACCTAGAACGAACAAGCACTGTGACTGCGTACTTTTCTACCATGCCAGATCGAAGGATGGAACTAGGAATAAAATGGGTTAACCAATCTCCCCAAGGGCCTCTCCAGGCCGCTTAGCTTCCTTCCCCAAGTCCACTATCCAGGAGGCCCCAATACAATTGCAACCGCTAACTGAAAACAAACTGCACTAGCCTGCCCACGCAAAGGTCCCAAGTCTAGCCAGACTCACTCACTGTCCTAACCACTACTTCGGCCCTAAAACTATAATTGACAGAGTAGTTTTGCAACCACAAGGATTGGGGCATGCACAACTGGGTCATTTGTGCACCCTCCTTTGCTTTACAAGCTTTCGCCAGCCTTCCCATAACCTCCACAATATTCCACTCCTAAGCTTGCTTCTACAGAAAGAGAACGAGAAGACATGGGTCGAAGGGTCCAGGTGCCCTGTCCTGCCCGCCCCAGTTGCTGTTATTCCACATGTTCATCTGACCCACCTTCCCCCGGGGTAGTAACATTGGGATTTAACGGTTGTATCTCTACTATTTATTAGTTCTATGGTTCAAGTTATCCATCTATGGAGTGGTTGCATCTCTACTATTTATTAGTTCTATGGTTCAAGTTATCCATCTATGTCTTGATGATGAACCACATTAAGTGATTCATCTCTACTATTTATTAGTTCTATGGTTCAAGTTATCCATCTATATCTTGATGATGAACCACATTAAGTGGTTGGAAATGCATGTGACAAAATAAATCGATATATAAATTTTCCAAAATATATTTTATGTAAACAAAACTAATAAAATTAATTGTTTTCAAACACATGAATATTTAATTTTTGATATAATCCAATGGAATCATCAAAATTTAGCTAAATTAATTTAATATCAAATATATATATATATAATATTATATAATATTATATTATATATATATATATATATATTATATATATATATTATATATATTTTTTTTTTTTTTTTCCGCAACAACTAAATTCTATTAACTGAAATTCAAAATATTTTTATATGGAATTGAGGCTACAGGGGATAGAGCCCGAGAGCCATCAACATTACAACGCTGCCCCATAACTGTGAGAAACTGGGGAAAACATTGACATACAACCAACCAAATTGGCATTACATTTAGACATAGGCTGATAGAAAGAGAGAAACAGATAAGCAAAACTGATAGCAAATGTCCGGGAGGAGGTCGGACGCTTCTTCAGAGGGAAGCCAAAACCTGAGATTGACACTGCCGAGCCGAATCGAGAGCAAAATGTCTGGATATTGCCATCTGAGCACCCACCAAAGAACAAAAAGAGGCATACCGTGTCCCATGTCAATCATCTTTCGCTGCCTCCCGATGAGTCTCCTTTGCATCTTGACACGCACCACCTATACTGAGATGCTCCTTGCCATCTGTCGCCTTATCGAAGTCGACGGTTCCTACGTCTCTTTCCGCCTCAATTGGGCCGCTGTCATCCAGAGGAGGGATATCATGGGGCTGAATATCCTTCTGACCAGGCTCAACCTCCTGCTTAATTTTCTAAATTTCCTCGTCCGTGGAGCGCTGATTGCTGTGAGAGGGGTTGGGCACAATGCAGGACAGAGGGGTGACTTGGTTTTCTTCTTCCGACATAAGAATGGTTATCTGAGCGGAAATAAATGCCGATTCAAGTTACTCTGAAACTTTAAATGCGTAGTTTGAAAGGCGCTATTGGGAACAGGTTTGCGAGAAGGACTCGGGGGGGGGGCAGATCCTCAGGAGAGAGGAGAGATTGATGGGCGAAAGGGCTGGGTTTGCTCGATGGCTAATAGAAAGCCGCTTGCCACTGCCAAGGCGGTCCCCAGAGCGATTCCTCTTCCCATGGTGCTTCATTTTACTAAACAATGGAACAAACACAGTGAAATCAAAGAAACGAGGACTAGAACCAGGGGATTGACCCAATTGAACCAGAGGCCCGTAAGCGCAGACAGTTAAAACACGAGACGGAGAGACAGCACAGACAATATAGATATCACAGGTCTCAGACAACTTACCCCGAGTCACTGAACTAATCCCCCTGTGGAGAGCGCAGGTGAACTCGAAATGCTGCCAGAACAAACCCGAGCGAGCCTGAATCTTGCCTCTGAAGACAGGCTCTTGCTTATCCTCACACCATAACTGTAAACAGAACCTAGAACCAGAGATCTGAACACTGGAGGTGGAGTGAACATAGGAAATCACCATGTATATAACCATTAACAAGCAGCTTTGAAGCGCGTCCTTCATTAATGCCGCCGGCCTGCACTGTCCTGCAACCATAAAAACATTCCTTCTGCGAGCGATAAGGATCTGGGACGCCACGCTGCTTTGCAGGTGGCAGTGCCTGGGCTCATAAATCTGCATGGTGTACAATAAATGTCCAAGCGTCACCCGCATCCAGGGAATTTAAATATCAATATTAAAATGAAACAAATATTATTTTATTTATTTTGAATTTAAATATTAATTATTATATATAACCTTCGTTTTATTACTTAATTAGTCGTAATAATTTATTGTGATACCAAATATAAGGTTGGCCTATGAGAAATGCCCACGAGAATTTAATGGAAACGCTCTGCCCGGAAAATGGGACGAATAGTCCAATATTGATCCATTGCACAATTTGCCACATAAATTAATCCTTGGAACTCGTTTCTAAATTTTAAGCTTTAGAATAAGCCTCGGGGATTGGAGGAGTGGACAAAAGGAAAGAATGGTGAAAACGTTGACAAGTGTCGTGGATTTTGAACGTATCTTTGGCAACGCACGCGTATATGATATAAAATGTCAAATGGAGTCACCTTTTATTTTGGTACTCGTATTTTCTCTTCTCGTCATTCTATCGATTTATTTTTTTTAATTTGATCTCGTTGAACACAGTGCGATGTCATTTCTAAAATTAGGTGGCCCTTTCAAATTGGTTGTAATGAGTGGCCTACCAGGTAAGCTAAAACTGGCAACTTCTCACATCCAGAACATTCGTGGCCCATTATCGTCCAATGATCCATTCACCTGGTTGTTAGTGATTTTAGAAACACAAAATTGTGAACCCTCAGAAAGTGCACCACATAGGGATTTAAATTATAAAATAAGTGGAGACTAGACAGACGGGAAAAGGGCAATAAATCAGAATACAGTGCGCTAGGCGGAGTCAACACCGAAATCCAACCTTGGCGTGGCGGGCGAGGGTCCCTCGCGGGAGTGGAAAGGCTAAACCTTCATGATGTACAATAATAAGATGATACTTTTGTGCCTAAAGACGGTTATGGTCGATTCAAAACCGGCTGAAGCTGTAAGTCTGGGGTCTCCATAGTGGGGCTAATAAAAGCCCGGAAATAGAGTCCTCGTGTATTTTCGTCAGTACAGTTTTAAAGTTTGAAGGACGACGAGGATGATTAAGATCAAGAATGAAGTACAGAACCCTCTCTTCCATCCATTTTGGTACTTATGCTTGCTGTCGGTAGCTGGATGCCCTTGCGCTTTTCTGCAGGTAAATTGTTTTTCAAATTTGTTCTCATGTCTGTTTTTTTCCGTAATTTGCAAAGCTCTTTCTAATTATGGCCGCTATTCGGATTCGTCTCTAGTTTTCTGAGTATTGTCTCGTTCTCGCGAAATATTTACACTTTTGGGAATGTTTAGCCTTAGGCGTCGTCTTTTTGTTTCTTGTTGTATGTGTCTAAGGCGTAATGGTTCAAATTTATTCTGTAAAAAAAGTTGAAGTGCACTAGTGTTTAAATGAAACAAAAGGCTGCATAAAATTTGCTTTTATCTGGCCTAAAAGGTTTCGTAGTCGAAGATGGACGAATTTCAACAGTTGAAATGCTGTAATTGACAGTGTTACACTTGCAGTGAAATAAAGAATGCCTTTTCCGCAATGCATGTCCAATATGCTGTTTGAATGAAGCATTCGTGTGCCTTTCCAGTGATGGAAATCCAATCTGTTGTTTGAATGAACCGTTCATGTATTTCCGGCATAAAGAATCCCTTTCCGGTAATGAAAGTCCAGTCTGTTGTTTGAATGAGCATTCGTATGCCTTTCCAGTAATAGAAATCCAATATGTTGTTTGAATCATAGGCATTCGTGTGTTTCTATTGTTTGAATGAAGCATTCATGTGTTTCAGGCAATGGAAGGCCAAACTTTGGTTTAAATGAAGCATTCGGGAATGGCGTTAACAACATCTTCACCTTTTAGCAATGAAACGTGCTGTTGGGAATTTAGCCGTAAAAATGGAGCAACATACTTCAATAGGGTGTTTTCTAAGACCGCGTTTCTGTTTAAGCGAAAAAATTCTTTAAAATGAATCAGCGTATGACAAGATAATTGAAATCAGGCAATAAATTTTTAACAGTTGATGAGTTAAAATTAAGGCAATCGATGGAACAGTTTCTCCAGTAAGACGACTAACGCTTTCTCGTTTATAAAAATTCCTTTTCGGCAGCAGAAATAATCGCATCTACTCGTTGATTGTTCCAGCCGGACAGCGGAGGTTTCTTTACTTGACAGAGAGCCATTCGATGGTCGAAGTAACGTTATCGATGACTGGAAAAAGCTCAAGCTAAGGAAGAAAGGGCGCTTTTGTTAAAAGAATAATTACATAATGATTTCTATTTAGAAAGGCCACGTTCTTCCATAGAAGAAATTCACGTTACGTTTTTCTTAAGCCGCGAGCTTCCAAATAAGAACGATTTTAACTCGAGGACGCCATACTCTTGTATCATTTGTTGTGGAGTTTAAACATTGTGCTGCTTTGGCGTGTTTAGCCTTTGTTTTTAGTTTACCTGGAGTGTTTGACACCATGTAGGGATCGACTCCGGGTCTCTACCATTTATTTTGAAAAGTACACATCGATTTTTCCTGAACTTCGGGTAAAACATTCCGTGATCATAGGTTCTGGTTCGGCATGCCAGGCGCTGCGTTTCAGTTTGAAGAATATTTGGTAGTTAACAACTCGTTGGCATCGATATTTACCAAAACTCGCAGTGCGCGAGTGCAGTAGCATTATTAAACGGCAGGTGTTTTGTTAGTGCTCAGAATGCTGCGTTCGAGGACATCGAATTTGGCCTACACGGATCTTTTCTCGCGGAGGAACGAATTATACCCTATGGCACGATTTGGCTGGCCAGGCTGAGTTGTATATTATACAGGTATGGAATGCATAATATAAGATACTACCTCCTAGGCAAATATTTTTAAAGATCGGAAGGTAATTGGATGAGTGCAATTCTGCGTTCAGCTTTTTCAACTGGTCCATTACTCTATAAATAATAAATAACAATAACATCACTCTATAATTGACAATAACATCTCTCGAATCTCAGTCGATGCTGAGCAATTCCATGTTAATATGAATTCAGTTGCTTTTACATGTGGCGGCATGGAAGATGCGCACATCTTAAAACTCGTTTCAGGTTGATTAACTATTAACTGTTAAAGCTACAGCTTTAGTGACTTATGCTGAAAATTCACACCAGAAGGAAACCCCATCTGTCCTAGCTCAATTGGCTGTAGTTGAACTGAAATGTTAGAAAATTTCACGGGCAGAGGAGAGGAGTCCGGCTAGAAATCAGTTGCTGCAAGGCGGGGCCAATCGCAACAATGATTGCGTCCGTCCGTTGACCCGCCTTAACCTCACAATATGTTTTTTTATTTTTCTTTTGTCCGTTTGAACGCCTCACCCCGGAACAATGTTCTATGGGTATTGTTTCCTGAAGTTCGTAATGAGTATTGGTTCCAGAAAGCTGAATGAGTTTTTTCCTGAAGGCTGAATGTGTATTGGTGGGGATTGTTTGCATAAAAGCGTAATGGGGAATGAACTGAAAGCAAGTCTTCCGTTGCCACAAGGAAATCGCAACTACACAGAGCCCTAATTAACACACACTAATTGTTATTTTCACGCGAAATTCGCTCCATTATTCTTTTTAACTCTCACAATTTCATCCCTCTCTCGATATTAAACTTGCAAATGACTTTTACATTCATATTTGATTAATATATGACAGAGCAAATCATTAATATACAATATGAGTGATTTTAATTAAATAATTGATTTTCTGATTTTGCAAAAGTTGTGGAGTGTGGGCAACAGCCACGGAGCAAATGTTTACGTATACCTATTTACTAAAATTCATTAAATGCCTTAATCTCTGTGTTGCGAAATGGTCAGCGCTGTACTTCTGCTTTGACTTCCGCCGTGGTTGGGATTAATATTTCTAACCTGAAACCATAGCCTTCAAATATTATCTGCAACAATACAGTCTATGCAATACGAGTCAACAGAGAGATTAATTGATTCAAATCTTTCACAATTGGCATAAACGTTGAAGGTGCTTCCTAGCAAAAGAATTTATAGATCAGTAACCTTTAAGAACCAAAACTAGGGCAACAACTAGGGCAAAGTTGTTGATTCAGCACTTGTAATACTTATGGATGACTTTCCAGAACCTTTCATGAGTTTCAAATGTTTTGGATTCAGAATCAAAAGTGACCAGCGAAACTTTGCAGTGCAAATGTTGAGTCCACTGTCAAGATCTCTAAAGCATTATGTGTCTAACTCAAATTTCGCATCTGGAACATCTTTACACTCGTTTCCGGGTGTATAAACTGTTAAAGTAAGCTACAGCTTTCGTGAGGTATGCTGAAAATTCACCCCAGAAGGAAACCCCATCTGTCCTAGTTCAATCATGCTGGCTGTCGTTTAACTAAAATCATAACCTTCAAATATTATCTGCGACAGTACAGTCTATGCAATATAAGCCAACAGAGAGGCCCATTGATTCAAATCTTTCACAATTGGCATAAAAGTTGAAGGTACTTCCTAGCGAAAGAATTCATATATCGGTAAACTCTCTGGCAACCAAGACTTGTGAAAAGTCGTTGATTCAGCACTTATAATACTTGTGGATGACTTTCCAGAACATTTCATGAGTTTCAAATATTTTGGATTCAAAACCAAAAGCGACTGGTGAAGCTACTTTGCAGTGCAACTGTTGAGTCCATTGTCAAGATCTCTAAAGCATTTTGTGTCTAACCGAAAATTTCGCTTCTGGAACTCTTTAAAAACAAGAAACAAAATAGAGAATGGAATAGAATTGAAACAAATTTAAAGACACTGTTTCAATGGTGGTGCCATGCTCTCAGAATCTGAAATAAAGATGACAGTGTTAAATATAAATAAAGAAAATAAATATAAAGATGACTGTTTCAGTGGTGGTGATATGTTTTCAGAAATCAAATGTAGATTACAATAGAATTATATATATTTATATAAAGACGACTGTTTCAATGGCAGTGAATGTCCTGTGCGTGTGCTGCTTATGGCAACTCTTCGTAGATATGGGGCTATAGTGTGTTTTGTCTGCTAGCATATTTGGAGCAGGATTATGAGCTGTAAAGCATTCTGTGGTTTATTTGCTCATTTTTTGTTTGTTGGCTGTGAGGTGATGCATGTTGCTGAAGAATGAGGCATAGGAGCCTCCTTAAGACAACACCGCGCAAGGTTAAAGACAACACTCAGATTTAACTGTTGAAATTATAATTTCAACTGCAGTGAACAGTTGAACAGCAGCAGCCGCCATCTATCCTGATCCGACACCCCACATTTATTCTCGTTCTTTTAAGCCACCGCCATTACCGTCTTTTCACCGTTTAATTATTTTTGTGTTCCCGAAAGAGGAAGATCAGATCCACCGCTGCCCCATTACTTCTAAACAACCACATTAAAGAAGAAGCATGGCCGAAAGTGAAAAGAACCAGCCTCGAGCCGGCCGCAGCATTTATCAGTTATGGGTTTTCACACAACTGACTCAAGAAGCACAGCGGAATGTCAGAAAGATCAGATTTCGTTCATTATGAGCAGCGGATTGCAGCAGAGACTCTGTCAGAGAGTTGAAGTGGTTGATGGATTGTTATGACCCCTAATGCACTATATATGTGTAGACACACCAGTGTAGAAGAGAGAGAGAGAGAAGAGGAGAGCACGCAGCAGCGTGAAGAAAAATGCTTCCAGAATAGTGAAACGCATAGCAGTGCAGATTTGAATGTAATTTGTTTTGTGATTGTTTGCTGTGAGAGAGTGTAGAAACGCAACAACACAGTTTTTGTTGTTTGCATCTGAAATGCAAGTGAGGCGCAACAGCAGTGCAATTGTAATCAATGAAGGGAAGCACACAGCAGCGTGAGTATAGTTTTCTGTTGGTGAATATGGAAACTCAGCACACAGCAATATGAATATGTTTTAGTTGTCCGTTGAGAACTTGCAAGGGGAGCACGCAGTGCGTATGTTTTTGTTGTTCCTTTAAACTGAACATGAAATGTAATGTGCAGTAGCACGAGAGTAATTCAAGAAGTTGTTTTATGCCCAGCAGTGCAGTGATAGATAGAGTTGCTGAGACAGTAGTGTTGAGACAATAGTGCTGAGACAGAGTTTTTGTAATGGAACATGCAGCAGTATAAATGTATTGAAATTTTACACACAACAGTGTAAAATTTCAAAGCAGAGAAAGAGTAAATTTATTTGTGTGGAACTGAAGTGTTCCTTGGAGAATCCCTCTGTTAAGAGGAAGATGCTTTTCAGCATAAACAGTTGAGGAATCCCTCTGTTAAGAGGAAGATGCTTTTCAGCATAGACAGTTGTGAAATCCCTCTGTCAAGAGGAAGATGCTTTTTAGCATAGACTGGTGAATCCCTCTGGATAAGAGGAAGATGCTCTTCAGCATAATCTCTTGTGAAAATCCCTCTAAGTGAGGAAGATGTTTTTGTAACAGTTGGTTTATTGTTAATGAGTACAAGTTTTTTGTGTGTGTTGCTGAAACACCGTAATCAGAAAATAGTTCCTTGACGTCAAAACAGAGTGTTGCTGAAACACCGTAATCAGAAAATAGTTTCTTGACGTCAAAACAGAGTGTTGTTAAAACACCAGTTTCAGCGTTGCTGAAACACTGCGTTCAGCAACTAACGAAACTGCGTTGCTGAAACACCGTATTCTGCAAACGATTTTTTTTGTTTCCGCTGTGTTAAAACAGAGCATTGTTCTGTTCTGTTCGTTTGTTTTGGAATTATCAGAAATTCCCAAAAACATAGTATCACTCTCTGTTCATATTTTTTTTGTTTTGGAATTTAAATAGAAAATTCCCAACAGTGGTATCGGAGCATCTTTCCACTGTAATTTTGTTTGGAATGACTAGAAATTCCCAACATGGTATCAGAGCTAGTCCAGGCACTTTGAAGGCGTCAAAGAAGCTGAAGGAAGGTTTCTTGCTGCAGTAGCTTCTCCAGCAGAGTGAAGACTCAGTGAAGAAAGATTCAAAGGTATTTCTCAAAGTTCTTTTTCTATGTTACTATTGAAGACAATCAGTTATTTTAGATACTCAGTCAAATGGCGAGGTCAAAGAAGAAAGTCACCAATCCTGCTAAAAATGTGTCTCCCTCTACTACTAAAAGAGAAGATAATCAACTTGAAAGCTTTCTATTTGAGGCCACAAGGTTCAATGGGAATTATTATATATGGGAAGCAAAAATGAGGACTTTCTTACAGTCTCAAGGGATTGAAATCTGGGAATCAGTGATTGATGATAGCAGGAAGGATAGAGAATCCAAGAAGTACAATGCAAAAGCAGCAGAGATAATCTTGGATGGGCTGCCTGATTCTGTAAAGAAGAATCTAGGAAAATATTCATCAGCAAAGGATATATGGGACAGATTTCATGACCTTCATGCAAAGGGAGCACTGACCATGACCATTAGTCAAGAAGGAAATTTTGAACCCATCATAGAAGCTGAAAATGAGAGGGTTGACCTCATCAAGCTTCAAGTATAAGAAAGGGATGAAGATCTCACCAAGTTTAAGAAGGAACTTGATCAAAGCAAAAGGAAGCATCATGAAGAAGTGATATCCATGACAAATCAATTGAATAAAGCAAAGAAGCAGGAAGATACCTTGTCAAGTCAACTTGAACGAAGGCACAAGAGAGTGAACAAACTTGTAGAAGAGATTGGACAGTACAAGGTAGAGGTCTCCTCCCTTAAGTCTGAATTACAAGAAGCCAGGAAGCAGGCACAAGGAGCTGAAAAGGAAATGGAGAGCAGTCAAGCAAAGAATGAAGAAATCTCCAAAATAAAGTTAGATATCATCTCCCTTAAAATAGTAGCAGCTGAAGCTACTCGTAGCAAGGAAGAAAGGAACAACTTACAAAGAAGAATAATGAGCGTGAAAGATTAGAAGAAGAGATTTTCCTCCTCAGGAAAAAAGTTGAAGTGATGAACAAAATCATGAAGAGCTCTCAAGCCTTGGATGACTTGCTCAGCTATCATAGATCTCCATCTGATAAATCAAGACTCGGGTATGTAGGTGAACCCTCAAACAAGAATGAAAATGCTTTAAGCAAAGGAGATGTGAAGAAGGCAGAAAGAAATTGTGATGCTCCTAGTTCTAGCAAAGGCAAGGAGAAAAATCAAGGCTACAATAGAAGAAGTCCTACTCCAAGTAGAAAACCAGCTCCAAGAAGAAATGTTGATGATGTCAAAGAGGCAGGAGGCAATGGTTATCATCAAAGGATCTCAAGGCAGAAAAGCTTTAGAAGTACATCAAGGAAACCACCATCTACCAGGTACCAAAGTTCATTTTTTGGTTATTGTTATTCTTGTTCAAACTTTGGTCATATGGCAAAAGACTGTGGAGCATTTCATAGAGATAGATGTTATGGTCTCCGACAACCTCCAAGAAACAATTTTACAGGAATAAATCATGAAATCTTATTCATGAACAATGTAGAATGTTTCAAGTGTCATAACATTGGGCATATGGCACGTGATTGTAACTTAACATGGGCTCCTACGCAAGCTAGACCCACACAAAAGAAGAAAGTTAAACAAGTATGGAGAAGGAAGGAAATACAGTCCGAAAGTCCTTCGAGCTCCCTAGCCAATCTAAGTTTCTTTTGAGAAGACTTTGCTGAAAGAAGATGATGCATACACTTAGGGAGAGCCTGTAATTTTTTGATCATTACTGCTGAATTATATTAACAGTTATTCTTTGATGAAGATCTTCTTATAGGTGAAAGATATGAAATTAAATCTGCCATAAAAGTAGAGAAGAAAAGGTTGCAGGATAGCTTGGAGATGCAAAGATTGTCTTGCCTGAGACAGAGAGAGAGAATATTACATGATTGGAGTGCCTGAACACAGCAGTGAAAGCGATGAAAGGAAGCTGATACGAATAGGCAAAAAAGTTTCGAGTTTTTGATGAAGTGTCTGGGTATGACTAATAACCCAGCAGTTGAAATTAAAGGGGAGTGTTGAAATTATAATTTCAACTGCAGTGAACAGTTGAACAACAGCAGTCGCCGTCTATTTGTCCTGATTCGACACCCCACATTTATTCTCGTTCTTTTAAGCCACTGCCATTACTGTCTTTTCACCGTTTAATTATTTTTGTGTTCCCGAAGGAGGAAGATCAGATCCACCGCTGCCCCATTACTTCTAAACAACCACATTAAAGAAGAAGCATGGCCGAAAGTGAAAAGAACCAGCCTCGAGCCAGCCGCAGCATTTATCAGTTATGGGTTTCCACACAACTGACTCAAGAAGCACAACAGAATGTCAGAAAGATCAGATTTCGTTCATTATGCGCAGCGGATTGCAGCAGAGACTCTGTCAGAGAGTTGAAGCGGTTGATGGATTATTATGACCCCTAATGCACTATATATGTGTAGACACAGCAGTGTAGAAGAGAGAGAGAGAGCAGAGGAGAGCACGCAGCAGCGTGAAGAAAAATGCTTCCAGAATAGTGAAACGCACAGCAGTGCAGATTTGAATGTAATTTTTTTTTGTGATTGTTTGCTGTGAGAGAGGGTAGAAACGCAGCAGCACAGTTTTTGTTGTTTGCATCTGAAATGCAAGTGAGGCACAACAGCAGTGCGATTGTAATCAATGAAGGGAAGCACACAGCAGCGTGAGTATAGTTTTCTGTTGGTGAATATGGAAACGCAACACACAGCAATATGAATATGTTTTAGTTGTTGTTCGTTGAGAACTTGCAAGGGGAGCACGCAGTGCATATGTTTTTGTTGTTCATTTAAACTGAACATGAAATGTAATGCGCAGTAACGCGAGAGTAATTCAAGAAGTTGTTTTATGCCCAGCAGTGCAGTGATAGATAGAGTTGCTGAGACAGCAGTGCTGAGAGAACAGTGCTGAGACAGAGTTTTTGTAATGGAACATGCAGCAATATAAATGTATTGAAATTTTACACACAGCAGTGTAAAATTTCACAGCAGAGAAAGAGTAAATTTATTTGTGTGAAATTGAAGCATTCCTTGGAGAATCCCTCTGTTAAGAGGAAGATGCTTTTCAGCATAAACAGTTGGAGAATCCCTCTGTTAAGAGGAAGATGCTTTTCAACATAGACAGTTGTGAAATTCCTCTGTCAAGAGGAAGATGCTTTTCAGCATAGACTGGTCAATCCCTCTGGATAAGAGGAAGATTCTCTTCAGCATAATCTCTTGTGAAAATCCCTCTAGGTGAGGAAGATGTTTTTGTAACAGTTGGTTTATTGTTAATGAGTACAAGTTTTTTGTGTGTGTTGCTGAAACACCATAATCAGAAAATAGTTCCTTGACGTCAAAACAGAGTGTTGCTGAAACACCGTAATCAAAAAATAGTTTCTTGACATCAAAACATTGTTGCTGAAACACCAGTTTCAGCGTTGCTGAAACACTGCGTTCAGCAACTGACGAAACTGCGTTGCTGAAACACCGTATTCTACAAATGATTTTTTTGTTTCCGCTGTGTTAAAACAGAGCATTGTTCTGTTATGTTCGTTTGTTCTGGAATTATCAGAAATTCCCAAAAACAGAGTATCACTCTCTGTTCATATTTTTTTTGTTTTGGAATTTAAACAGAAAATTCCCAACAGTGGTATCAGAGCATCTTTCCACTGTAATTTTGTTTGGAATGACCAGAAATTCCCGACATGGTATCAGAGCTAGTCCAGGCTCTTTGAAGGCGTGAAAGAAGCTGAAGGAAGGTTTCTTGCTGCAGCAGCTTCTCCAGCAGAGTGAAGACTCAGTCAAGAAAGATTCAAAGGTATTTCTCAAAGTTCTTTTTCTGTGTTACTATTGAAGACAGTCAGTAATTTTAGATACTCAGTCAAATGGCGAGGTCAAAGAAGAAAGTCACCAATCCTGCTAAAAATGTGTCTCCCTCTACTACTAAAAGAGAAGATAATCAACTTGAAAGCTTTCTGTTTGAGGCCCCAAGGTTCAATGGGAATTATTATATATGGGAAGTAAAAATGAGGACTTTCTTACAGTCTCAAGGGATTGAAATCTGGGAATCAGTGATTGATGATAGCAGGAAGGATAGAGAATCCAAGGAGTACAATGCAAAAGCAGCAGAGATAATCTTGGATGGGCTGCCTGATTCTGTAAAGAAGAATCTAGGAAAATATTCATCGGCAAAGGATATATGGGACAGATTTCATGACCTTCACGCAAAGGGAGCACTGACCATGACCATCAGTCAGGAAGGAAATTCTGAACCCATCATGGAAGCTGAAAATGAGAGGGTTGACATCATCAAGCTTCAAGTACAAGAAAGGGATGAAGATCTCACCAAGCTTAAGAAGGAACTTGAGCAAAGCAAAAGGAAGCATCATGAAGAAGTCATATCCATGACAAATCAATTGAATAAAGCAAAGAAGCAGGAAGATACCTTGTCAAGTCAACTTGAACGAAGGCACAAGAGAGTGAACAAACTTGTAGAAGAGATTGGACAGTACAAGGTAGAGGTCTCCTGCCTTAAGTATGAATTACAAGAAGCCAGGAAGCAGGCACAAGGAGCTGAAAAGGAAATGGAGAGCAATCAAGCAAAGAATGAAGAAAT
>APFE030888970.1:40945-67462 GCA_000404065.3 Pinus taeda | reverse complement strand
TTGTCCCTGGCTAGCCGCCACATCTTGTGTCTCGTCTTGGCTTGTTTTCTGTCAATCGTTTAATGTTCTATCTGCACTTTACTTTATGTACATGTGATTGCTAATCTGTGGAATATAATAAGAAAAAGAAGTAAACTGTTATAAGCATAGAACATACCATATCTTAACAAGATGTCTGCGAATTGTTCTTGTGACCTGCAACGCTGCAAAACAATTTATCCATTGTTAATCAATTCTAGTGTCAATATGCTTGCTCATTTTGTGAAAAACATAATTCTTTGACATCGCAATTACAGAATTATTGTCACAATAGGTAGTTGTTATTCCTTATTGTTCCTGCCATAAATCCTTCAACATTTTCCCCATCCAAATTACTTGACATGCTACTACAGTTTCTGCGACATACTCAGCTTCTGTTGTCGACAGTGACACTATTTGTTGTTTCTTGGAAGCCCTGAAATGGCTCTTAAACCCATATGGAAAACATACCCTGACGTGCTCTTTCTGTCATCAACATTTCCTTCCCAATCACTATCAGTGTATCCAACCAGCTTAAAATCTTTTGTTGCGGTGTACAAAATACCATATTCCTTTGTCTCATTAACATACCTTAGAATTCTTTTTGCTGTCTGCCAGTGTGTCTCCTTTGGTGTCCCTATGAATCTTGACACCAAGCTCACAGCATACATTATATCAGGCCTAGTTGTTGTCGAATACATCAAATTGCCAACCATACTCTTGTATAATGTCAGATTGAGATCACTGCTGCTATATTTTTTGCTTAATTTCAACCCCATGATTGTTGGAGTTGGCGCAAACTTGCTGTCCTGAATATTAAACCTATTCAAAATGTCTGCAACATACTTTGATTGAGAAATAATGATGTCATTTTATGTTTGTTTCACTTTTATGCCTAAAAAGTTTCTTAACAACCCCAAATCTGTCATTTCAAACTCACTTTTCATGACTTCTTTGAAATCAACAATGAGGAGATCATTGCTCCTAGTGAAAATCAAATCATCTACGTATAAAATAACAATAAGAAGCTTCTTGTCACTCTCTTTGATGTAGAGAGTAGGCTCACTGTCACATTTGTCAAAGCCATTCTCCAACAAGTGTCTATCTTGCCGTCCCATGCATGTGGTGCTTGCTTCAACCCATAAAGAGCTTTCTTCAACCTATACACCCTGTCTTCTTGGCCTTGCACTTCATAATCAGGTGGTTGCACCACATATACTTCTTCTTTCAACACTCCATGCAAGAACGCCGACTTCACGTGTGTTTGATACACTTTCCATTTGTGTTGCGCAACTATTGCCATCACTATCCGCACTGTTTCCATTTTTGCGACAAACACGAATGTCTCTGCATAATCTCTTCTGCACTGCTGCTTGTATCCTTTGAAAACCAACCTTGCTTTATGCATTTCTATCTTTCCTGTGACATTACTCTTGGTCTTATAGACCCACTTGACACCTATTACTTCTTTTCCTTCTGGAAGGTCCACTAACTCCCATGTATCATTCTTTTCTATTGCTTCCATTTCTTCATTCATTGTTGCAACCCATTTTTCTTCTTTGAAAACATCTTCAAAATGAGTTGGGTCATTTGTAATGTCTACAATGAATAATCTTGCTAAGGGAAATTCTCACTTTTGCAATTTTGGAAAATAATAAATATTTTTAGATAAATAAAATTAGGAGAAATAAGTTGTGGAGGTATTAAATAAATTTTGGAGAAAATGCAATGGTTGGGACGTAAGAAAAGAAGAAAAATTAAAGTGAACATAAGTTGTAGAGGTTACCAAAAAGGGAAATTGAACCATGGGAATAATCAAAACATGGTACCAAGCATAGTGTGAGAGAAATAGAACCATGGTATGAAGAAGGGAAAACAACAATAAAAGGAAGGCTAGAGCCTCATTTTGATCATTCTACTTTGGAATTTCATTTCTAATTTTGGAGAGCTTGCTTAGTTGCTTAGTCAAGTCAATCAGTGTTGTTTAGCACAAGGAATTTCCAAGCTAAAATTCCACCTCTAACTTCTGTGAACTTCAAGTGTCATCCTAGGAGAGAATTTGGGAGTTTATTGCAGAATATTCACTTAGAAATTCAATATTTCTGGGCGCAAAAGACAAACTGCACAATTTCTTAGCCATTTGCAAGAGAGTTTTATCATTTCTCAGCAGTTTAACTTTTGGTTGGGTGCAAAATTATGTCGCTAAGAGATTTGCTCTGCTTTGGGCATTTTGGGTTAGTTGGAATTAGCCCAAACAATTTATGGGTTTTGTTGGTTGGGGTGTGAGGATCTTATAGCTAATTTAATAAAAAAATTGGGTAGTATTCAGGCCAAAATCGTACATTTTTATAATATGGTGTATTATTGCTTAGCGGGCAATTTGCATTATATTGTGGGTTCAATTTTGGCTTGGAGTTAGGCCAAACCTTTTATGGGTTTTATTGGTTTATAGTAGAGGAGTCTGTGGCTACAATCTTAAGTCGATCCAGGCATTATTGGGGTCAGAATTTCAGTTTCTTCTTTAGCAACAGTGGTAGCAACAATATTATTCTTTGGGTAATTTGCACACTTTAGGGCTTTCCAAGTCAACTAGAATTAGCCCAAGATTTTTCTGGGTCTGGTAGATTTGGTTGAAAGAAGCCTCCAGTTAATTTTGTAGAATTTTTGGAGCAAATTTGTTGGTATAAATCACATTTCACTCCTAGTAGCAACAACAAAATTGTTTGGCCATTGCATTGGGAGTAATTGAGCCATTTCAATTGGAGTTTGCGTAGATCTTCACCTAGGTATTGCATGCTTGCATTAGCAAGCCTAAGTTCTATCATTCCTTTCCATTTATGTACTCAATTTTCTGTATTAATAAAATGGCTCAGTTGTTTGGCTTGATTTCTTGTGTATTTTGATGTGATTGTTTGGAATTTGTTTATTGTTGTTGCTTCCTTGTACATGTCTCTATTATGTGCTGTAAATTTCAATTTGGAACATTATAGTGGTATCAGAGCATGATCTTGGCCAACTCTGGGGAAGCTAGCAAAATCATGGAGTTATAGTCATGCATGCACAGTGATTCATGAAATTTGTGGATATTACAATGGCACAAAAGGGGATGTGTACACAGAAAATCATGGACGAGATCCTTACAAACAATGAAAAGATGATAGAGATGTTAGCCCAATTGTGTATTAGTAAGGGAATAAAACCGAGCTATCGTCATCCTTATAACAGAGGCACTAGAGGTGCGATGGGAATGAAGCCACTTACACCATGTGGGAAAAGTCAGCAAAATCGGGGCACGCAAGCTCCTCAAGAGGAGTGGACAGGACAAGAGCAGTTAGATGATGGGACCAGGAGGAGATCTTACTTCCTATTGTGGGGCCTAGGGTGTGGGTACACTAACAGGTACACTGATAGTGAGCCCGATGAGGAGGTTGAATAAGAGACTGAGGGTGCGTGGAATCATGAGGAGCACGTGGATACACCTAGTGTCACACAGGAACCACCCTTGTTGGAGTTTCCTTTGGTAGCCCCGGTTGGCACATTGGTGGAAATAGTTGAACATACTTCCATTAATGAGGTGCCAGGGGACGCAGAGTTACCCACCATTGATGAAGTGCCAAGAGACCTATCCCCAGTTGATGAGGTCCCAAGAGACATAGAGGTACCTAGAGTTGTGACTGAGTTTACAGATGTTAGCCATCCACAATAGTTTCATCAACTCCAAGTCGACCTTTTAGCGTTGAAAAAGAAGGCCATGACAGTCCGAAAGACTATTCTGTAGCAGAACAAGGAGCTGGATGGCATGAAAGCAGTTTGTGTCGAGACAACTACCAAGCTAACTCGCGTTGGGGAATGATTGGATTCCCTAATGGTACAGTTAGAGGAATGCACATTGGAGCATCGGAGCAACCCTCTTCAGGAATACATAGGTAGGGATGATAATATTGTTAGGTTACCTCTGCACATTGGGGAGAGAGAAGCAGAGCTACCAAGATAGATCTCATGTGTCAACTAGGATTGTGAGATGAGACAACATGAGTTGCACAGGGTGCAACGTTTGTAGGTTGGAGTTATTGCGCGTACACCTTATGCATTCAACCTTGCCCTTGGCGTTGGATGGCGTGAGATTTTGAGTTGGTACCCAGTGGATTGGGCTAGATTTATGGAGACGGTGGTAGTCGGGATTAAAGCTCGGCAGGATCTTCCAGACATTGGAGATTCTGGAGGCCCAAGTTGGCATTGGGATCCAGGAGGGGCTTCCTACCATATACTTGATATGCAGGATGACGGTTGTTGGGATCCAGGTAGGATTCCCCACCACTTATGTATGTGGCTAGTGAGGGTGTTGACAGTGTGATAGAGCCAATAACTGAGCATCCACACACGTTTGTATCTCCATCAACATTAGTGATGGGTTGGGTTGATAGGGGAGTAGGTAGACTCTGCAAGTTGTTTGAGCATGTCGGTTGTGCATGGAGTCACAGGATGATCAACATACTCCAGCAAGGGTTTGTCGGAGGAGGTGGCATTGACAAGTTGCCAGATAGTGCCTTGTATGGGGCCGAGGGTTCTCCACAATTATGTGGGACACAATGGTCATGGAGGAGCAACATAGTGGTGGCATCACCACTAGTGTAATGTTCCAAACTTAGATAAACAGTGAGATGCAAAGAAAAAACGATTTACATCACATAAATTTTAAACAATCAACAAATTCTCATAAAACTCCAGAAGTAATAACCAGCTGAACCATTTTATTAATCAATGGAGCAAGTACAATAGCATGGAGGAATGAACTTGGGCTTGCCTTAATGGCAAGCGTGACAAAACCCAAGTGATAATACAATGATCTCAAATGTTGGAAATGACTCCTCCTCTAGTGCTCTGCGCTGCCTAGAAAACTACATCGCTGGTTGGAAATGAACTGCAAGAAACTCCACTTATGCTACTCGAAAAATGTTACAAATTCAGCCCCAATCTCCTTGACCAAAACGCACAAAAACCCAGAAATGGTTTGGCCCGATTTTGACCTCCCAAAATCGACCCTCAAAGGGCACTGTGCAATTCCCAACAATTTTGCACTGTTTGCTGCAAAGATACGGCTGACAACCCCACTTCCAATGCTTAGAAAACTCTGAAACTTTATATCTAGGATCCTTGTCAAAAATCCGAAAAAACCCAAAAATGGTTTGACCAGATTTTGATCTCCCAAATTCGGCTTCTTCTATGGCCACGCCCTCCAAACAACTCTAGAAATACGGCCTGCAAGGAATGACCACAAAGTCCTCCTCCAAGCTCTGAAATGGAAGCAAACACCACTACAAATATCTCCTCTAACCTCCACGACAAAGCTCAGCCTCAAGGATTGATACTCTACCCACCAAATGAGCTCCCACACACTGCCTCTACGCTAGCCCAGGTAGTGTGAAAGTCACACTGCCAAGCCAGAAGCTCAATCAGATCCCAAACTATCCTATATGTTGACAATCCTCCCTAGCATCCTCTCTAAAAAATCTCACGTCAAATCTCCACTGCTAAGCACTACCAATGAACTTGGCCTCCTCTCCACTGCGTCCCCCAGTAATATGCACAACCCGGAAGGGAATGCTACTGTTGGGAATCATAATGTGATCCTCCTCCTGAAGAAATGAAGAAAACCTTCCTAGGGTGGCACTTGAAGTCCCCTGAAGAAATGGTGAGCTCTTCCCCTGAAGAACTCGTGCTAAACAGATAGTGACTCGGCTAAGCAGCTCGAGCAACCAAAGAGAAATCGATATACTCCAATAAGATGAATGAAATAAGGAGAGCTACCTTCCTTATATAGATTTCGTGGAGCACTTTTCCCTCCAATTTTACCTCCATCGTGGGCCCTCACTTAACCACCTACATGCAAAACTTAACCATCTTCATGCAAACCGAACTAGGGAGTGCATATTTCCCTAGTGTGGGTGGCCCCCACAAAAAAATAACTTCTCATAAGTCTAATCTCCTAATAAAAATCGAATAGGCCCCACTATCTCCAAAATTGGCCCCAAAATGCAATAATTAGTCTTGTTCCAAATTAATTTAGGAAGGGACATTACAACTAGTACTTAAGGGGATTCACCTCTCGTGACTCTCAAAAATAACTTCTCGTAAGTCTAATCTCCTAGTAAAAATCGAATAGGCCCCACTATCTCCAAAATTGGCCCCAAAATGCAATAATTAGTCTTGTTCCAAATTAATTTAGGAAGGGACATTACAACTAGTACTTAAGGGGATTCACCTCTCGTGTCTCTCAAGGAGGTTTTGGAAGTGAGGCCCATACATCAGAGGGTATGGTGATGTGACAATGGAGGTGGCGATATTGGTAGGGTGCGGGATGACACGTACTATCTCAAGTTTAGATCATGGCATCTAGTGGTGTGTAGGAGCATGTAATGTCAAGCAATGGTTTGCAGGTGAGAACGTAGATGCATGGCAGTGTGTTGTGGTGCGTGGATTTGCACCATGGAGTGGGAGGAGTGACTCACACCACATCGAGTTTTCTAGTGGAGTGACAGATGCATTGACACATGGGATGCCATATGGTACACATGGGATGCCATATGGTACAGGGTGGTATGACAATCAACGTTGGTATCTAGTGGTGCAAGAACTTGTGCCTCGGAGTTCAATGTTATGCCAAGGAGTGCAGGGGTGCCTATTTATGTACAACAGAGCATGATGATGCACAACAATTACTGGAGTGTTGCCACCAAAGAGATTTCCTGACGGGGACGTAAGACACACCATTGGGTTTGGCATATCCAAATTTGGAGAGCGAGTTGATCAAAGCGCTGATTGTGAGCTTCCATTTATCACTCTCCAACATTGCACACTGACACAAGCGACTAGGCTATTGTCTCTTGATGCTCTCATTACAAGCAACAGGACCCAAGAGGTTCATCTAAGACAATTGGACATGTTACCCACCATTTTGTGTGTGATATCCCTAAGAGTTTTTTTTTCTCCAAGATGGTCCTCAGCCGGCAGCTAGCGGCCCCTTGCAGCCACCAGCTAGCTCATTGTGCCATTTCTCCACCGTCTGAGCCAACCATGTGGTCCCTTGTCCATCTTCTTTTATCGTATGTTTGAAGGTGGGTATCTTGAACCTAAAGGCATGCCTTGTCATTTGGTAATTGAGTATTGTAGTTTGCTTATCATGGACATTTCTGGACATAGATTAATGGGGGGATTCGATAGAAAGAATGGGCTAGGTGTGTGCTCTTGTCCCCTAGAGCCCTTTTGGATATTAACCTTGGATTTTAGTCCTGTGGGATCTCTTTTACTGACCATTTGGCTTTAGCGATGGTATTTCATGGGAAACCCTGATTTTGGTTGCTTGGTGCCACTCCTTTATCTGTTTATATTACCCCCTTTCCACGCATTATCACCCCATTCGTCATTTCTCCCACTTGGGTCCATAGAGGGTTAGCTCGCCCCTTCCCCTTGCCCACACCTTGGATCAGGCCTAGAATGATTCTTGGAGGTTGATGCAGCGAAAAAGAAAGACAAGCATATTTGGCCACATTCAACAGGAAAGTGTACCACAAAATGCAAAATATGGATGGGACAAACAAATTTAACACGTGGGCAAAATCCAATACGTGAGCTCTACCCCATCATCTGGCCATCACCTTGGTTCCTACCGATTCTATGAGCCGCCTCCATCATATAGGAACCCATGATTGTCCCAACCCATGGTGGGCAATGAACTGCCCTACCTTAAAAGGGGGTATTCACTACTATATCTTATCCATCATGCTCTTACTCCTTGAACCCGTTAGTAGTTAACAAAGAAAATCATAAAAGGAAAAAGAAAAATAAAGAAGGGTGAAAAAATCAAGGTTGGGGCACCTCATGCACTATGATTGCTCCCTCCTATACATTATAAACCCAAGTGTGGGCTTCCCTTTTATTAGCTACCCTTATACCCCAACATGTGGCCTAAGGCTACCCTTTCTCATCCCTTACTTCATTCACCTATTTGTCACATGCCAACACCTTTTGAAGGATGTACCTTGAACATATTATCCCCTTTAGAAGTAGAAACCACTTAATAGGATACTTGGTTAACCCTATTTGGAGTTAGGAGACATTAGCACATCCCGAAGCCCATTATGGAAGGGTAGGCCAATATGAAGTCCCCACTTGTGGTCCATGGTTGGTAAGTTCATTTACTCAATTTATCTAATGACTTGTTGTACCGGAAGGCTAAGGGACACATTGATCTGATGCAAGATTGCAGGTGGTATCCATCTTGGGTTTGGTTTCCCTATACGGGGTCTTAATCCTCCAGAGGGCTACATTGGCACATGTAGGGTGTGTGATGAGAGCCATGGGCCTCCACAGCAATAGACAACACTCCATGGATCCCCGAGGATGGTAAGAGATGCTCGAGATACTCCCATTGGACGAGGAAGATGCACCTCGTTCACCTTTGCTCAACAGGCCCCATAGATGTACCATGCAGTTGGCAGCCGACCCAGGACTTGTAGGATGATGTGGTATCCCCTACCATCAGCAGAGCTCTTACAGATGGTCTACAAGTACTTCTGATCCATTTGGAGACCCATGAGGATGACCTTGTGCACCCACACCCACTTGGGAGCACCATAGGTTTTTGCTTGGAAAATAAGGGGCCAACCCCTTGTCCACTATGTTCGGACTCCATTTCTACATCATGGCACCCTTTGGACTTCATTAGGCCTCCTCAAAGGCCCAACGATTCACTCAATTGATCATTCGACCCTCTTGAGAGGCTTATTCAGTATTATTGAGCTATTTGGTGGGCTTGTCACCAAAAGTTAGTGTTATTATGCACATTATTTTATTCTAGGGGCTAAATTAGGCCTAATTAGCTAAGTCAAATTCATTAGGAAGTGTATAAATAGAAGTGTGATGGAATCATTTGATCATCATCACTTGGATTGATCATTCTCTCCTAAGAGATTTTTGCCATTCTTTTGGAGGATGAAATTGGATGGATGGATGAATTTTGATGTTTGGATCTCTTCATTTTTGTCTTGGAGCTTCTATATTGGCATATGATGATGATTGGATATATTTGTTATCACATGTAACTGCTCTTTTAATGCTACTTTATCATTTTCTTATGTCACATGCATGTTGCTGGGGAATTTCGCTATACTAGGCTGAAATTTGTTGCTTTTGTTTTGTGAAAGAGAGGAAATTTGTCTTTTATTAGCGTTGCATCATGTAATGGGCCATGTTTGAATAAGTGAATGTTCCTAGAGACATTTTGTTGAAATTTTATCTTGATAAGTCATCGCATATTGTCCATTGAAGTATAAAGATCTTGAAACAATTGTCCCATGCCCTAATTGCCATATGAAATTGTTCTAGAGACCTCTTTGATGAAGTGAAACCATCCCAAACATTAGAATCATCTTGACTCCATTTCTCCCAAATGATTAGGCACTGGTCCTCCATAGGTGATCACCATAAAACATTTTTCTCACCTTTCTCTCTTTCTATCTAGGTCTAACCTACATAGGTCACCTAGGGCATCAATTATCTCACAACCGAGCCATCCAAACACCTTTATATTTGGTCCACAACTGCGTTGGAGTTTGCTCTAGAGACCCTCCAAATTTGAAGTAAATTTGACTATGGGATCTCGAGATATTGCAAGCCCTACCTCGAAGATCGTTTCTTGCCCTAGTTTTCTGTTGGTTGGTAACCTCATTGGGATTATTGCATCAAATTCAAACAAAAAATCTCCTTTAATCCCTTTCTCCTCCTCAATTAATTCAAGCACACCTTTGGTTGGTCAATTCCATCCCCTTGACCTAATTTTGGGTCCACTTGGTCTTGTGTGGTCCCACCACCTTTTGAAGACAATTCCAAAAAGACTACTTGGAATCCAAGTTTCCACAAGGGTTTTGGGGTCTAAGAATCTCTTTGACAAGTCATATACTCAAACCCTAGCCCTTGGAATTCTCCTAAGCACTTCTTAGAGAGCCTTTCATCTTTCTTTCTAAGCAAGCAAGCCATATATTTGAGCCTCTCTTGTGAATAGGCTTTTAGGATAACCTTCCATCCTATCATTGATTCATTCATGTTCGTGATCCTTATTATATCGGGTCTCCTCCCATCAGTAAAAGTCCGTAAAGAGCAGGGAGCCTTAGCTAAAGTGACAATGGGCTATCGCTCCATTATTTCCCTTGACCTAACAGTTTCCATATAGGACCCCCTCCTAGGATACTTGCTAGTTTGAGCGGTAACATTTTGGCGTTGTTGCTGGGGACACGAAACGTGTGCTTTGTTCCGCATATGACATTATTGATATATCATTTGGCAACTCCATTAGAGGAACGGAGTCCTAGTTCCTCATTGAACTTCAAAGTCAATGTTTGTAGGGTGAAGCAGGCATTTGTGAAGGAATTTTAATTCACCCTGGCAACTCCTTTTTCACATTATATGCAAGATCATGAAAAATGGTTAAAGAAAGTATCCACGACATTAGCCCCGAAGAAGAACAAGACCTATGGGAAAGATTGGATTCGTGGTCTGAACTTTGTGATCATTTCATAGAGCACGAGAATGAAGACTCCATACTCAATTTTTATAACAAGAGCAGGTCGAACCTCAACAACATAGGGAAGGAGTATGAAGAAGGGCCCACAGATTAACTCTTCTTGGAGCTTGCTTATTATACTGGTGCATTTAATTCCTTGTCTCACAAGATCAAAGAAAAATATGGCTCATTACCAGAGGAGGATTTGGATGACCAGGATGACCAAGAAAATGAGGATGATGAGCAAATACCAGTTATGGAAGTGGGTGCCATTAACAATGAAGTGAAAGACATCTTCTTTGAGGATGACGAAGAGTTGGACCCTGAAAGCCTCCAAATCATGCAAAAAAGAATTGATGAATATAGTAGTTCATGCAGGGGTTAGTAAGGGAATGCAATTCTAGTGAAGTATTCTCCTATTTATATGAGGAAGAGGTGAAGCTTCATAATATGAAATGTGAATATAAACTTACAGAACCCTACTAATGCTCTCCTCCTAGAAGCATATTACCAAAATCATGTAACAAATACCTTAGCCATTGTTCTTCAAGATAAAAGAGAAGAAGAGAGGTCTCGATTGTCAGCCAACTATTGAGAGATTTAATACGTGTATTAATTCTCCTGCATCTATATGTCAATCCAGGCTCATAAACACGAGTTGTATTGGGCTTTCTACATTCAGTTCTTGGTCAAAGATTTAATGTTTTCTTTATAATGATCAGCTAAGTAATGGAACACACAAATGCTTGTAAACGCACAACTCAAAAGGAAATCAATCCATCTTGCTAACACAGGCAGAATCAATAATCAAATTCAACTTAAAGACTTTGAAATCTCTATAAAATTAACCTACTTTGTTCTTGAATTGAAATCTAGACTTAAGTGACGACTTGATTCTTTACCACAGATTCCACTTTAACAGACTATGAAAGCGAATTCCTAATCAAACGGACTCCACACATCAACTCAACAGTTTAAAGTTACATTCGAAATCCAAACCCTAATTTCTGGCTTTTACAATTTACACTTGAAAGAATTAAAAGATCTAATCTACTTGCAATGGTAATTCAATTTTAAACTAAGCAATCAATTTTGCACTCAATAACTGTTTTTTGATTCAAACCATAGAATGAGAAAGGCTTTACATTAATTCCACTGTCTTGACAACAAGTAAAAGATTTTTAGATTAGGAACTAATCTGAATACTTTGTCTCACATACTTAACTGAGAAACTTGATCTCTCACACTTAACTAATCTCCATTCATATTACCTAATCTGTAATAACCTCAAGAACGAGATCAAATATCAAACCGTAATTCTATTTTCAAGAATGAAAAGCAAAATATGAATTGCTACAAGACACACAAAACTGTACTTGAGAGGCTATCCTACAGTTGCATTTAACATGAATCAAATCTCAAACTAATCTCAAGCAAACCCACTTAAGATTTCAACAAACCAACACTGTCTTCTTAATGAAAAAGGTAAATCACACAGTTGATTGCAACCTTAACTACTTCGAAATCTAACAAGCACACGTTATACTAAGGCAATGCTAACGGAAATTACCTCAAGCTGGAAACTATGATTTCAACCAAGAGTATCTATATTATCAAATTCTAGGCTACAGTACCGCACTCAAGCACTCAAAACAAAGCAAAAAGAATCACACTAAAATCTGAATCACTCAATTTAACTTTCAAAATCAACCTGCTATCAAACCCTTAACAAAACACAATCTTCTAGCATTCAATCATCATGAAAGGAAACCTAAACGAAATACCAACTCTCCTTATCACCCAAATGAAAGCTTATCTGCAAACTGATAAACTTATGAGTTTCAAAACCTATACTTTGTTTACAAAATAATAGAAATTTGAGTTAAAAGCAGTCTTCTACTTGATCCAATCAATCAATGAAAGGAACGATCCTCTAGTAACTAATTATTCTTAAATTTTGTTCTAGAAATCGATTCTTAAGGCTTAACACATGCTCTGCAAGTTATAAATGGAAAATCAAAAGTGGATTTAACTATCTTAGCACTCCATTATCTCAATCATGATAATACCAAGTTCAATTGACACTTCTAGAATTTTTATATTAAGTTTCAACGATTTTTATGAGATTGATCAGTGTATACTCCACATTGTGAATCAAATTCTATTGTTGCATAAACCTCCCACACAACATTCACTTAGATAAATATTGTGCAATTCGGCCTTGTGATTTGCACTGTGCCTACAATTGGGCAACACTATTGTGTAGCAAGAGATGGATCATGGAACGCTCGTGCAGAGACTCTGAAAGGCGTTTTAAATCAGAAATAAAGGATCAAAGTGTTGGTTTGAGGACGCAATGGACAGAGGCTACTACATTCATCGTTGACTCGCTTTGAAAACAGAGAAAGCGTAATATAAGTTAAAGAAATGCGTTTTTGTTTGAGATCAACTTGTAAAGAATATGCAATCCAATCAACTGCAAATATTAATTAATATACTCATCTACCATCTAACCAAATCAAATCTTATGAAGACTAGTTCACTTAGAAACCAAAACAAGATATGTCACAAATGCCAGAACGTTGTTATGTAAGCACAATGAATTTGAAAGCTCTTTAACACCATCAATCAATGCTGGAAACTAAATTTAAATTATTTTTAGAACAATTCAGATGAATAAATTAAAGCTTACAACAATCAAATCGACTACTAACTACGAAATTACATTGCCCAATGGTGGTGGGCCCTTGCCATTACCGGGTATGAGACTTACAGTAAAATGAAGAGAATCAAATAACTAATCAAACATTTGCAGCTCTTGCAATCACAATTTCTCCTTCAATGCAAAACCAGAGCCAAGATAATTTCCATTCAATAAAATTCGTAGAACAATAATAGAAGAGCTTCAATTCCTCAGTATGAATGCATGTACCTATCCATCCTGCTCTACATTGTTTCTACAGGATTTCAGAGCTATGCAGAGGCTGGCAGGGTTGACACAAAGCCTTGAAGAAGCACTGTAAGGTGTTTCGTGTCGCAGATTTTCTGAATATCTGCTTCCGAATACAGAGGTACTACTGCTGAATCATTTTCTCTGTCCGGTGAGCCAGTTTGGCACCCTGTTGTTCTTAGAAAGACTGCATAATAATATAACCCTCAAAATTGCTACACCGATTTTCCCAAGTTGGGTTTTTCCGGGACGATTGTCCAAAAATAATTGTGTCACTTGTGTGTTTGTCTATTTCTTTCAGCTGTCGATCTGTAGATGGTTGAGACTGTATTGTGTTTATTTCAATGTTTATATGGTTAAATAACTTGTTAGTAATTAAACAAGTAGGTGAAATAAACCAGAGAATATAGATAAAATTTCTAACGGGTAATACTTAGAAATTTCAATAGTTCCTAGACCCAAGGATAAGTCTGAGGTCACTTCGAAATGGCACTATAAGATCAAACATGGAGTTGATGGGAGTGCTGAGAAATTCAAGGCCAGATTTGTAGCTCGAGGTTTCTCTCAAAAGGAAGGAGTAGACTATGATGAGATATTTGCACTACTTGCCCGATATACCACCATCCGTTTGATCATAGCACTTGCTGCCTCGCAAGGATGGAATCCTCATTAGATGGATGTCAAAACTGCCTTCTTGAATGGTTTGCTTAAGGAGGAAGTATATGTGGAACAACCTAAGAGGCTCGAGGTTCAAGATTGTGAGATACATGCATGCAGGTTGAAGAAAGCCCTCTATGGATTGAAGCAAGCCCCTAGGGCTTGGTATGAGAGGATCGATAACTATCTTATGAAGATGGGGTTTACAAGAAGCGATGCTGAACCGAACCTATATTTGAAGGTTGAAAATGACAGACTCCTCATTTTGGTCCTTTATGTGGATGATCTCTTTCTGACAGGTGATGACCCTCTCATTCATCAATGCAAGAGGGAGTTGGATTCCGAGTTCGAGATGAAGGACCTAGGGTTGATGCATTATTTCTTAGGGTTGGAGGTCTGGCAAAACCAGGTGAGATTTTCCTTTCTCAAGGAAAATATATTGTGAAGCTACTTGAGAGATTTGGGATGGTGGACTGCAAGTCTGTGACTACTCCGATGGAACTCAACTTTAAGAAGTTATGTGGAAGTGCTGTTGGGCCCGAATTAGCAAACCCTACCGAGTATCGTCAACTTGTAGGGGCACTGATGTTCTTGGTCAACTCTTGTCCTGACATATGCTTCGCTGTCAAAACGTTGAGTCAATATATGATCGAGCCTCATCACATTCATTAGATTGTTGCCAAGAATCTCTTGAGATATCTCCGGAGCACTATCCACTATGATCTGAGATACACTTCCGGGAATTTGAGGCTACATGGATATTCAGACGCTGACTGGGCTGGTAGTGTGGTGGATTGTAAGAGCACATCTGGGTGCTGCTTTTATATCCTGGATGAGTAGGAACTAGAAATCGGTTGCACTAAGCACCGCCGAGGCCAAATACATTGTTGCAAGTATGGCCTATTGCGAAGTAGTCTGGTTGAGGAAGCTCTTCAACGAGCTATTTGAACACATGCTAGATACGATCATGATCTTCTGCGACAACCAGACTGGGATTCGTTTATCAAAGAATCCCGTGTTCCACGACTGCTCCAAGCACATTGATATCGGGTACCACTTTATCCGGGATATGGTACAACGGGGAGCAGTTAGGCTCCAACACATCAAGACAGATGGTAGGTTGCTGACATTCTCACGAAGCCTCTCGGGAAGGTCAAATTCTTATTCTTCCGAGAGAGACTTGGAGTCATGGAACAACCCTCTTATGAGGGTCCCATATGAGTTGGACATAGAGCTCTAGGAGCTCTTGGGGGAGTGGGGTACTTCTTGGAGTTAGCTATGAGCAACCATAGGGTGAGTGGTTCACCTTCCCCTAGTGGTTCATTGGATATAGGGTGAGTGGTTCACCTTCCCCTGTGATATCCAATTATGGTTAACATGTGTGTAAGGTGAGTGGTTCACTTTCCCTACCCAAACACATGCATGTAGGGTGAGTCCTTCCCCAACAGTTGACATATGCATAGGATGAGTGGTTCACCTTCTCCTATGGCATATGAGCAGGATGAGTGGTTCACCTTCTCCTGCTGATGCCTCGACACACATCCTATCCATAGAGTCCAGGACTCATGGAAAGTACCTCTCATTTGGCCAATGAGTTGGGAAAAGTTGATTAGGGACCATAGCACTACCGATGGACGCATCGTATACTGCCATACTCCCTATGACTAGGATGCATGGTGTTCAACAAGTTGATCTGGGATCAAGGAATGACTTTAGTCAGTGGAGAGTGGTATGATACACTCTCGATCACTTCTTCTTCATTATTACTTCATGGTTCAGGAGAGCAGAGCAGAGCAGTGATGGAAGGATGGTATAGGATGATAGGTTGGCATGATGATGGATTGGTAGGTGGAATTATCCCTAGTTGAGTGGGAGTGTTAAAATTGAAAACTAAGGCCAAATTCCACCTTAGGACAACTCATATGATGGATATGATTATTGCATTGGATTCTTCTTTCGGAGAGGTACAATTTTGATATAAAGATCATCTCATTCTGACAAGCAAAAATGGAATTATTAATTTATTTCTCCTATGGACAAACTGTCAAGGTCGGCTCCAGTGAAATGTAGGCTCATGAAGTCCAACAGATGTGTCTTTTCACCCTCAAGGTTGTCTATAAATAATAGATACCAATTCCTCATTTGGACATCATTATCTCATCACATCTTCTTCTCTCTCTTGATTGGGTCAAACAACATTGTAGGCTTCTCTCTTCTACTTTGCATGTGTGGCTGGGCAGTTCTTTCTCTTCTTCGCACGTGTGGTAGGAGGCCGAGTTTCTTCTAGGAAAAATAGGTCGAAATTGCAGAGCGTTGACCAGCGTTGACCTCGGTTTTTGGGCCAGAATTTCGCTTTTCCTAGGTTGCATTTATTTGCACAGAAATCAAGGCATTTGGAGTGGTTTGACTAGTGTTGACTTCATGTTCGACTGCAGAAAATTACAGCAGACTTTCTCTCTCCTTTGATTGGGTTTGAATAAAGATTTTGAGTTGACTTTAACTCTCTTGGAAGGCCAAATTGGATTGTTGTTTGGAGGATGTTTTGGGACAACTTTGACCACTGTTGATTTTTTGGTTAGAGCTGATTTAGCAGATCTGTTTTGGACTTATATTTGTACTCTCTCTCTGCTGAACTATTGAACAATGATAAGAAGATTTGATCAAAGGGTTTCCCCACATTGGGGTTTGTCCCTGGCATGCGCCGCATCTTGTATCCGTTTGTCTTGGCTTGTCTTATGCATATGATTTTATGTTCTATTTTCCTTTATTGTCAATGTTTATAAGTTAATGTGATTGCTATTGGATATAATTGGAATTTGTCATTGGGCTGCTAAAGGAACATTGAAGTAAATTGTCTTAAGCATAGAACATACCATTGTTATCTAAAATTAACAACATGAGATGTGGATGGCTCTTCAGAATTTGTTCCAGAGTAAAAACGAGAACCAGGTACTAGTATTGGAGGATAAGTTAAAGTCCACCAAGATGATATAGGGTGAAGGAGTGACTTCGTATCTGACAAGATTGTCTCAAGTCAAAGATGAGCTTGTTGCTGTCGATATCACTATTTTAGATTCTAATATAGTGAGGATTTCTTTGAAAGGTTTCATCGAGGAATGGAAGCCCTTCATCAAAGGGATTGTTGCCAAAGAAAAGTTGCCGGACTAGAATAGGTCGTGGGACGACTTCATTCAAGAGGAGTTGCGAGACGAGGATCTTCATCCGAAGAAGAGGGCTTCAGATGATGACATGGCACTTGCAGCATGAATGAAGGGTAAGCAGAAGAAGGACTCGAGTAAAGTCAACTGTTTCAACTGTGGCGAGATGGGTCATTTTTTGTCGAGATGTCCGATGAAGAAGAAGGGAGATGATGAGAAGAAGAAAGGGAAGTGGGTCATCGGTGTTGCCACCTCTGCTAAGATAGATGCTCTCACCTGGAGGTTGGAGGAGGACTTTGCTATGATCTCTCATTTCTTGCAGGGTACTATCGATGAGGATGGATGGTATGTGGACAGTGGTGCATCGAAACATATGACAGGGTCATAAGAGGTTTTTGAGACTAGCTGAATGGGACTCGAAGTTGCACATCATGTTGGGTGACAAGAGTTAGAAGAAGATATGAGGTTCGAGAGTTGTGCCATTTAGGATGGAGATAGGACGAGTGATGCGGGTCCAAGATGTACTATTTGTATCCGAATTCAGATATAGCGTGATATCTATCTCAATGATCGAAAAGAAGGGGTTTAAGGTCTTGTTCTAAGATGGGAAGGCAAGACTCATACCTAGAGGCTCTAGCTCTGATGGGATTGTGCTTGGAGTTAGAGAGAATGGTCTATAAAGGTTGACGGGAAAGCTTATGGATCATGGAAAGAAGAAGAAGGAGCAAGTGCAGGTTCTAGAGAAGCAATTATAGGTGTAGACTTCAAAGGGTGGGTACAAGTTCCAGAGAAGAAGGTCCAAGTTCCAGAGACTCAGAGGGAGTCGAGTTCTAGCAGGAGCTTGTAGATTCAGAGGGAGACTTTGCAGCCCAAGAAGAGCGCATGGTCAGTGGGGAGCAAGGGTGCTTCCACATCTGCCAAGAAGGAATCATAGAGGGATTAGAAAGTGATACAGGAGAAGAAGAAGAAGCATGATGCTTCCAGTGACAGGGACACTTCTGATAGAGGTGTAGTTCATGCTGCAGGGATTGCTGCAGTGGTAAGCGCCAAGAGTTGAGCGAGTGTTGCGAGTAGTGATGATGATGATGAGTTAATTCCTAGTCTTGGAATTACTTCCCTTGCTAATAAAGAGTGTTGATTTTTGAGGAGCTTGGGAGGTACTCCAAGCCCTAAGGTTTAGGGTTTGGAGGGTGGAGCACCACAAGAGTCACTCATGGGCTTGGAATCCAAGGTTGGGGTTTTGCACACATCGTGATTTGGGCCAAATCCATGGACACATTTCGACATATGATGGATGAGGATGATAACTCTCGTCGAGACGTTCCGACGCAACGAATATCGTCTGATTCTGAGTCGTAGAAATGGAGATGAATTTTTGAAGTTGAGAAGTGGGTTTGCACAAGAAGAGTTAAGGCCAGCTTGATGTTAATATGCCATGTGACGGTTTGTCAATACCATGTGGACATCCAAATGAAGCGCTTCTATTGTATAAATAGAAGGCGAGGTTGGAGGCTTTTAGACATCCAAATGTGCAACATCTCATAGATTTCTCTCTGAAATTAGGTCGATCTCAAGAGAAGGAGGACAAAGGAAGTTAAGGGTTTTGTTTGGGCAAGAATACATCTGTGATTAGGCTGAGCTACTACAGGAGGTAGACCGCAGGCCTAAAGGAAAATCTTGGCATGATTTAGGGTGTTATTCTTCACTGTTTTGGGTCTGAATTTGAGCAGGTAACAAGGCCGAAGTTCAACATTAATTCTAGGTTGTTTTGGTGCAAGTGGGGTGGTTTATGCCTGTTATACTAAGCCGTAGGCCCTGTGGTGACAACAGAGGCACCACAAGCCTGTTCTGGGAAGTTTAGGAGGGTTGTAACGTTTATTCCCATGAGCGGATGCTTAAGAACAGGCAGCGTGGGAGGCAGCTGAACAGGTAAGGGAAGCCACATTGTTTTGAAGGTTTGTTGCATTGTTTGAGAGGACTATTAGGGTGTTTGTTGATGCCCTAACCAGAATTGCACGACTGCAACGGTGCACCAACACACAAGTACAGGTATGAGGATGATTTGGTGTTGAGGTTGTTGCTAGAAGAATCAGTTTTTGTAGAAGCATGTGGGAGCCAATTGGAGGACTTGTCTTGGTGGTTGAAGGTTCCTCCTAGGAGTAGATCTTGCAATGATTGGATTGGGTGCCATTGGACTAGTGGAGGATAGCGTGTTGGCTACCCAAAGTAACCCTTGACAAGCCATCATAAAGTGACATTGATAGTTGAAGGTTGGGTGAAGTTTGTAGCCTAATGTGTAGCACTTTGACAGACAAAAGAGGCTACTAGCTTGGCAGATTGGAGCTCAGGTTTGACCAACGTAAAGAGTAGATTGAATCATCTCATGTTCATTGTAGCAAAAGTGACGTGCAACATTGAGCAGTGATAGGTGGCAGTCCTCCTGGAGACTTTATGTGTTGTCCTTTGATGGACTAAGGGGCAGCTAGAGAGAAAAACAAGAGCGAAGGATCGACAGTATGAGATACAACATAGAGTCTGCAACATGATTGTCATTATATCTTGTATTCCATTGGTTGTTGTATTATATAGATTGGTTTAATATAACGACGATTGGGTTGTGCATTATTTTACAATATTTTGGAGGGAAAATGGACCCCACAGCCAATTCTAATTTGCCTTAGGGTTATTTTGAGGTCCATTTACATCTCCCAACCCTATAAAAGCTACCCAACCCCTATCATTTCCTCACAGCTATCTCATTGCATTTGTGTGAGAATTTGTGAGGAGTTTGTGACGAGTTGTGGAGTTTTTTTGTGGAGCAGCAGTGAGGAGCTTCTTGGGTAGCCATTGGGGTAGCATTGAGGAGTTAGTTTGTTGGAGCAACATTGAGGAGGCAGTTTATGCCTAGAAGTATTTTTTTTCACTTCTAAAATCTGTTTTTGCTTATTTATTTTATTGTGCAAATCTGGAAATTGAAAAGAGTTTTTTTTGTAAAAGAAATGAACATTGAAGCATGCTATTTTTTGGTTTTCATTTTTAGATTTTTTCCTTTCAATTCCAAGTAGAAAAATGGCTCCTAAAGTGAAAGATGTTGCTTAGGCATATGCTGAAATGGTTGATAATCAAATGCATTGCAAATTTTTCCATAGAAAAATTCAGGGTCCTAGGGTCATTCATACGCTGAAAAAACACTTGGGTGGTATTAGAGGCCAAATTACTCCATGTGAATCACCACAAATTGGGGATATTAGAAAGGAATTGTTAAGTAGCTTTGAGAAGTTTCAGGAAGAAAAAGCTAGGCAAAAAGAAATAGAGGTTGAATTTGGGAGGAAGAGGAGTATACAACAAATGATGGCTACCAACCCCCATTTTGATTTTGAGGGCTCTTCTTCTATCCCTTGTACTAATGCATCCAATCCCTTCTGCTATGTTCCTCCCTGTTAGGAGTCCATGCAAGAAAAAAAGGCAAGGGTAAAATGAAAAAGAAGGGTGATATGGATATCAAAAAAGTTATTTACACACTCTTTTCCATCAAATGCACATGGTCCTCAAGGTAGTAGAAGTCATATGCAGCCCATTTTAGATGACCATTGGAAGAAAGAATTGAGGGAGACTGCTTCTGATTACATAGCTAGATGGTGGTATGATGCTGATATCCACTTCAATGCTTCTCATTCACCATATTATGAGCCTATGTTTGATGCCATATTTGTTGTTGGAAATGGCTTGAAAGGCCCTACTATGCATGAGTTAAAGGGGTCTCCTTTGCAAAAATAAATTTCCTCCATTGATGAGTATTTCAAAGATTTCAAAAACTCATGGGCAAAAACAAGGTCTACCATCATGTTAGATGGATGGATTGGTCAAAAGAACCGTACCATCATAAACTTTCTTATCTTTCGCCCATAGGGAACCATGTTTCTAAAATCAATTGTGTTAGGGTCCTAAAATAATAGGATTCATAATTTTGAATTGGCTATGGTTAGTCTTGTAATATTGCACATGCTTTTGCTTTCTGCAAAATGTTTTCCATATTAAAAATTAAAAAACATAAAGAGGGTATGTCCAAAAGAATAATCAAAGGACAAAAAGAAAGAGAAAAGATAGAAAAAATGAAAAATATGAACCCCAAACAGAAATAAAACAGATCATGAAAGTGTGCAAATTCAAATGCCACTACTTTTTACTTTACTATGCAAAACAAGGTTGTGTGCAGCTTGTCATAAATGTCACAATCATGATGGTCAAATAGCTTAATATTGACTCATTCATGTTTTAAATTTCATGTTTATAGATAGAGAATAAAGATCTAGCCAAACTGTTTAACCTTGGCAGATCAGTAGTTAGGTAGAGAAATAAAAATGTGCTCATCAGCGTAATCTAATCCATTGGAAGTTATATGGTTAGAATTAGATAGTTTTCTTGTCAAAAAAAAGGAAATAAAGGGTCAGCAAGCTCAAATGCACCCAATAAAGTGAAGAAAAAATATTAGGATAAATAAAGGGTAGGTAGAAGAAAGGTTGCAAATGCACAAGGTTGTTGAATCAAAAGCACATTTATCATGCTTAATCCTATGTTTCATGTGCAGGAGCATTTATGAGAGTGAAAAGATATTCACAAGCTTGTTTGATTAATTTCCCCTCATTTCATTTCACCCCCACATACTTACTTACTAATTTTCCCATTATCCCTTCATTTGTTATAAAATACCCTTTTACCGCTCATTCTGACTCTTGTCCCTTGGTTTCACACATTTCTCTAGGAATTACCCTGCAAAAATCATCCCCTACCCAAAACCCCTTTTCCCTAATGTGAAACCCATTCCCCATTGCAAATATTACCTCCCCCCTATTAATTTCCTTATTTCCCTTCCAAAACCCATAAAACCCCCTTATCCTAAGTTTTTATCCTCCCTGCATTATTTAATTAACTCCCCAAAATCATATTTCCCCGATAGAACCCTTCAAACCCACCAACCCTCGGTGCAATTAAAAAAACCCCACCACACTAACCCCTGGTCCCACCTTAATAAACCCACGGCTTATATTAAACCCTGGCTTTATGTATCAATTAATTACAATTATTTGTAATTAAACCCTGGGCCCCGCAAATCCTGGTCCCGATTCCCTCCATGCAGCTTAGCCATGCGACAACCGTCCGATCTCCCACCCCTAGATCTGACGGTGTGCATCCATATCACGTGGGCTCACTGTCCGACAGATAGCAACCCGAGAGCACACGACATTCGCGGTTTTGCCTGGGCACGGTTCTGCTATGTGGCAACCCCAAGCTAGATCGTGTGCTCGTGAAAAATACCACATGCCCTCCAAAAGTGGTGTGATGACCCAAGAAACCGCCTTCCCGACCAGACCAAAAACCGTCCACTATTCATTTGTAATTTCCACGCCAAAATGTAACTGTTGTCGGTTAAAAGGTTGAAGAAGCCCCATTTCACTCTTTTCGCTCGTTTTCACTGTGAATGTTGCTCAAACCATTCTGTGACACCCTAAACCTCTGCGACTAAAGTTGACCACCTTCTGTCGCCCAAAGAAGCTCCAGACACCCATTTCGAGCAACAAGTTCATAGTTGAAGCCACCATACCCTCTGCACTCACCATTGAACTCAGTTTGCAGCCTATACCACCAAATTCCAGATATTCTTGGGAAAACCAGAACGACTCTTTAATTTGAAAACGTACAGTCCAATTGAAAGATTAATTAATAGATTTGCCTAAATTGAAAGAGTAATCTACTTGTATATTCCAAACCCTTTTTTTACAAACTGTAACTACCAACCCATTGTTCTAGGGCTTTTAAACCTCACTTATACAACCACTATAAGCCTAATTCATATCCATAAACTTAGTTATGGTTTCCCAAATCTCTTTGGACGTGAGACCTCTGTCAACCCCTCACCTGGACATCAACCACCTGGCATTAGCAGACAAAGATTTTCAAATAAAAGATAGTGCTTCACCAACTTACCTTCTAAAGCTCCACTGTTGGAGTAAGGACAGATTCCTAAACCAAAACGATGATATCCACGTTTGGGAATCCAATTTACCCAAGTATTTATTCTTAGAAGTGCACCCATTCCCTGATATCATACATTTCTGTCATGCCTGCTATATTCCTCGCCAAAGAGCTATTGTTGCCCCTAACCAGCAGTTGTTATTTACCATCACTGTAGAGTCTATTAACCAAATGTTGCTGGTCCAACCAAGCCCTACTGAGACCCCATTGTCTATTGGTGACTTGCTAAACCTATATGTCAAACTAGACCTAGCTAAAATAGCACAAATTTTCTAGACCTTCATCATAGAAGACCACCATACTCCCACAGATAGTCCACCTTATGCTGCCACCATTTTTTTAGAGAGAGGAAGACATATAATTACCATGCTCTCTTGCATCCTAGGATATACCTCAGATGAGCATGTGGATGAGGTTATCCTGGCCTTTCTTTCCATCTTTAGCCCAGGCAAACCTCCTGCTATCATTTACAACTATTCTCAGTTCATTGGAAACAAGATGCATGAACAATTCACCAGACTGCCAACTGAAAGAGTTTTCAAGTACTCTTCAATGTTATTTCATATGTTTTTGTATTACCAATCAGATAAATTCCCTGTCAGCATCCAAAAGTTGGATACCAAGGGAAAAGAGAGATTAGTTGTTGATTGAACACCCTTAATCCAGAAATACTCCACTGCATTCACCTGTAAGGACTTCATCAACTCATTTGTCCATCCAGTCATGAACATGTTGACCAGTAGCCCTCAACCTAGAATCAACCAAGAAATCAAAAGAGTATTACAATTGGCCAAGAACAACAAGGTGGGAGACTAGTATCTGTACCAGAACCATAGAGAAATTAGAGTTTATGGATGTCAACTTGCCCCTTATAAACTGCCCAAATACCTCCCTATGAGAATATTTGCATTGGAATATTTTAGGTAGATCATCAATTTTGATGAGGTCAAATTCCTAGCAGCTAGGAAAAAAACCCAATTTAAAATGAAGAATCAATTGGGCCATTTCATATCTAATAACAGAGAAGTTGGACCTGAGGCTGACAAGATGTTGCAGGAAATGAAGTTCAGGAATAGCTTCATGTGGCAGTATGACCCTCATGGGGCCATAAATAAGTTAAGACTCAAGGTCAAACTGGGACCTTTCATCCACCATCCTAGACCTGATATTGAGAGGTTTGCCAACCAATCAGAGTGGTTGGAAAACAAATTAATTGACATGGATAACACAGTAGTGGATAACACAATCTTAAATTACTGTAAATATACCTTCATTTACTACCACCTAACCAATAATATCCACCACAGTCCATTCCCCTAAACCAGTTATTCACAGCTTCCTATCCAACCAAACACCTCAACCTCATCTAGTTCATCTCCATCCATTTCAAGCCCTTCCTTAAGCACCACTATTTTACCCCCTAGTCAAACCAGAATCTCAGCCATGGCAGACCGATATGCACCTTTGGTTTTACCAGCACAACTCCATGTCATGCCCCAAGATTATCAAAGCAAAATCTTTTTGTTTGATGCTATTGGTCAGTATACTGCACAATAGCATGTGAATAAAATGACTGACTATTTTGAGTTGCATGAAATTGATGAATCTGATGTTCAAATGAGGTTGTTTGCCCAAACATTAACTGGGGATGTTAAGAAATGGTTTAAAGCTTTACCTGCTAATCATATTGCACACTTAGCTGCTTTTCATAAATTATTCATTGATAGATGGGAGAGAAAGAAAAACCCTTTACAAATACTTTCTAAATATGATAACATTAGAAGAGCTCCTAATGAGTTAGTTCATGATTATTGTACTATGTTCAACAACATCTACAATGCAATCCCAGATAATATTAAGCCTCCACCAGACCTAGCATTAATCAAATTCTTTGATGGTTTTGACACTGACATGTCATACCAATTAAGGGAAAGAAACCCTGAAACATTGGAACAAATGCAAAGTAATGCTATTAGTGTAGAGGCCAATCTACTAGCCAAGAAAGCTAGAATGAGAAATGAAAAGAGAGTTGTCATTAAAGAGGAAACCTCCACTTCGGATGGTAAAATAGATAGTTTAGCAAAGAGTGTAGAGAGAATAATAGATAGATTAGAAAACATGGAAATAAAAGCTCAGTGGGAGAATCAACAACCACCCCCAATAAGAAACCCCATCTTCAGGAAGAATCTTAACACTGGAAAGAATGTTATACCAGATCAGCAAATTAGGCCACCCTTCCATGAAAACTATGCTGAGGGTTCACAAAGCAATGAAGGAGAGGATGACACCTAGATAAACTTATTAGGGATCAAAAATGAAGATGTTGTTTTTCTTACTCAAGAAGAACAAGAATTGTACATGCTGCAACAATTGCAATTAGAATCTTGAGAGTCTTCTGAATTTAAACAGGGCTATGAATCAGCGATATATGAGGTTCACAAACAGTATAGCTGGAGAAGTAAAAAGAACAATGAAACTCCCACTAAGAGATCAATACATACCCAAACTAAAAAGATAACAGAAGCTCCTGTCACTAAAGTTTTAGAAATCCTCCCTAGGGGAGCTCAGGAGACTTCTAGCTCAAAAATTGTAGATATAAGTTCATCTGAGACTCAAACTGAAACTATCACTGAAATCATTCCAAATAGAAGTAATCAAAACAAAACAACTAAAACACAAATTGAAATGCCAAGTACTGAAAAATAAGATAAAACACACAGACCACATTTGCTAAGGAAGATATCATTGTAGAATTTTTCTACAAATCAGCTAGCTCTAATACCATGTAGAAATTTCACTTGTAGAACAAACCGATATATGCAATGTCCTAAAGCATAATACTTGTTCTACTTCTACTAAACATTAAGTGGAAGCATAATCGAATTCATGAGCAACATCAAGTCGAAACATGCATAACTGATCAAGAGAAATAATCACACATAACACAAGATATATCTAGGGAAAGCACCAACATAAAACCCCAACCATGTATTATCAATCAAGTGGAAATCCTTTTCACAATACAAAAAGAATTAGTTCTCAAGCTATTCAGTTCTCAATGAACTATGAAGATATGAAGATATGTCTCATGAACCAACCAAGCCCTGTTTATATAGGCTTTACCTATGGTCCTTGCGTAGTTT
>APFE030888970.1:1098-40925 GCA_000404065.3 Pinus taeda | reverse complement strand
AAGGACACATTCCCCAATTAGTGGAGAAATAATTGCATGTTCTCACAAAGACTTCAAGTTTGCTTTTCCTTAACTAATTAACTCATGGAGAATTAATTAATTAATATTCCAAACTGCTGGTAAGACCAAAATTAATTTAACTTCCTATAGATAGACTAGGGAATGCTATAAATAGGAAGGGACCCAGAAATGCTATTTTTAGAACTTTCTATTTTTAGCAGTTTCACCTCACCCAATGTGGCCAATGACCTCACTGGGCAAACTGCTATTTTTAGACATGCTATTTTTAGCAGGCCTATTTTTAGCACAATCTAAATTTAACATTTCTTGTTGCACATTTTTCAACACTCCCTCTCAACAAGAAAGGCTTTCTCTCTAACCTGATCCTGTAACTTTGGAATGTTCTACATGCAACACATCTACTGGGTCTACTTGCTCCAACAACACTTGGAACAAAAACACTCCCAACTGACCACTCTGTTGGGCTAGGAACATACTCTGATGCTGAAGCTTTACCTGCTGCTGACAAGTGCTCCCTCTTTGACATGTGCGCTACTGCAACATTTCGATGCATCTCGCACCATTGCACACCTCTCTGTGCCACCTAGCACTGTGCAAAACACTTGTGCCTCTCGCATTGCTGCAGCCTGCTAGCTATGTGCTGTCCTGGGATTCCCTGCATTGTTGCTCTCTCTGTCGCTCCATCCGCATCTGTCTCTACCTAATCAGTCAGTTCTTGCTACTCCACATCGGGGCTCCCGTAGCAAGGTCTCATCCAAGAGGTAGGGTACCTCAAGGGTCCTGCCCCTTCTCCTTGGGACGATCAATCCACATCACCCCACCTCCTACCTAGAGGTATGGTTGCATGCGATCCCTCTGCCCACTTGGCTCGAAGTTTCCCCCTACTGGAGGTCTCTGCATGAGTAGATGTCTCTACTCAATCTCCACTCAGCTTCCCCTGTTGTGGATGCTTCACAACCTCCTGAAGTTGCTGCACCAATTGTGGCTCCTCCACAATCGTTTGAGACTTCTTCTCGTGTTGTATGTTGAGAGGTAATTTACTCTCCCTCTCAACCACCAAGTATCTAACCTTTGTCTTGCTCCTCAAGGCTTTGAATGCATCTTGTACCTCAAGTGCATACAGGTTCTTGGCTAGCACACCAATCTATTTCCACTTTCCCGCCATCACGAAATTTTTTAGAAAAAGAGTTAATTTTAAATCAGCGATATCTCCCTCATCCGAACTCCGATTCAGCTGATTTGTTTTTTTATTTTGGGTATTTTTCCACAGAGAATCCAAATCTGCTAATTATTTCTGAAAATTTTGTACATAATTTTTCAGATCTGCTTTGCAAACTCTCGGCCCAAAACTCAAAACTTTGAAATCTCCTCTTAGTATACTATTCTCTCTTTGATCACCTGTGCTTTGATACCATGTAGAATTTTGTAGAATTTTTCTACAAATTAGCTAGCTCTGATATCATGTAGAAATTTCACCTGTAGAACAAACCGATATGCAATGTCCTAAAGCATAATACTTGTTATACTTTTACTAAACATTAAATGGAATCATAATCGAATTCATGAGCAACATCAAGTAGAAACATGCATAACTGATCAAGAGAAATAATCACACATAACACAAGATATATCTAGGGGAGAGAACCAGCATAAAACCCAAACCATGTATTATCAATCAAGTGGAAATCCTCTTCAACATACAAAAATAATTAGCTCTCAAGCTATTCAATTCTCAATGAACTATGAAGATATGTCTCATGAACCAACCAATCCTTGTTTATATAGGCTTTACCTATGGTCCTTGTGTAGTTTGCTTAGGAAATAATAGCAAAAGCATATGCTATTAATTCTAAACATACCAAAATAACCAATGGTCCAACTACGCAATCCTTGAGGACACTAGTTCTTCAACCATGCAAAAACTACTTACTAGAAATAGCCAAGCATCTGATAGTACACTGTCCCACATCTGATCTCAACTAGGTCTCTGAAAGAACTGACATGCAACAGTTATCCATGACTGAATTCTCAGTTATCTAAAATAATAGTTGTCACATACATGCAAGCATTAACAAAATATATTTTATTATTTTAACAACTTGTTAAAATAATCTAACTGGACTTGACTAGTTAAAACTAAGTCAACTGATTCTCTCATTATAGAAGCATACTTATTCCCTAATCAGTGGAGAAAGGACAATCCCATAGTGGAGACAATTGCTGTTCTCCAAGACATCAAGTTTGTTTTTCCTTAATAATTAACTCATGGAGAATTAATTAATTAATATTCCAAACTGTTGGTAAGACCAAAATTAATTTTACTTCCTATAGATAGACTAGGGACTGCTATAAATAGGAAGGGACCCAGGAATGCTATTTTTAGAACTTTCTATTTTTAGTAGTTTCATCTCTCACCTAATGTGGCCAATGACCTCACTGGCCAAACTGCTATTTTTAGCACATTCTAAATTTAACATTTCTTGTTGCACATTTTTCAACAATCATCCAATCAAGCAAAACTCAACTGCCTTTCAACATTAAGACTAAAATAGAAAAATTGAAAATATCAGTTCCTTTGACCAAGCTAGCAAAAAATGAATCTTGTAGATCACAGATCACAGAAACATTAAATATAGGTGAAGGAGAGGATGCTGTCAATTTGAATGATGATCAACCTGAATTATTGTTTGGTCCTGAAGTGAATGGTACTCATCAGCAAGGGCGAATCCCTCCTTTTTACATTAGCCTGAACATTCATGACAAAATATTACATAATGTTATGCTAGACTCAGGGGCATCCCATAACTTAATGCCAAAAGCAATCATGGAGAGACTAAACTTACATATCACCAAACCATATAAGGACCTGTTTTCCTTTTACTCTAGCCAAGTTAAATGCCTTGGTTTGATTAAGGATTTATGTGCAAATCTAGTCTAGTGCCCAACAAAGAGTATTGTGATGGACATAGTAGTTGCTGACATCCCACCCAAATATGGAATGTTGTTATCTCACTCATGGGGAGCAAAATTGCAGAGATCTTTATAGTTAGATATGTCATATGCCACCATATCTGTTTTTGGTCAACAATGAAAACTTTATAGAGACCTTAATGAAATACATGGTGAGTAGTGCAGAAAAACCACAAAATTTCCCTATATACTCCATGCATTCTGATATGGACTCTTTCATCTTATACAATTCAAAAAATGACAACAATAAAATCACAACTGTAGAAAAAATACAAAACTCCTAATAGTGAAAACATTTTTCATGAGTCCCTATGGCATGTAGATTTTAATGGATCTGTGAATAGATTAGGAGCAGGTGCAGGAGTGTGGATTCACAATGTGGAGAATAATCATTCTAAAGGTCATGCATTTAGGTTAAATTTTAAATGCACAAATAACATAGCAGAATATGAAGCTCTAATCTTAGGACTACAAATGTTAGAAAACTTGGAGCCAAAAGAGTTTCTATCATGGGAGACTCAGAATTGATTATTAAACAAATCAAAGGTGAATACTTTGTAAATAATCCCAGACTTAGCCAATATAAAGAGACTGTCCTAGATTTGGTTAAAGACCTTCTAGAAACAAATTTTGCTACCATTCCTAGGAAATAGAATATGCAAGCCCACAATCTGGCCACTTTTGCTAGTACCTGCAAATTGCCTTTCAGCCCAACCACCAATACACTGCAGAAGTAAGAAATAGGCCTGTTATACCTAACAATTTGAAATACTGGCAGATTTTCTCACAAGATTCTCAAATTTATGATTTCATGAATGCTGAAGGTGAGTTTCAAAATTGTAAAATAGATACAGACTGTATAGTAGAAAATAACATAGATAGTGACATAGATGTAAATATTTTAGATATAGGTAAACCCACTAACTTCACTAAAGTAGAAATAGATAACTTAAAAAATGTAGAAATAGAAGAAATAATGAATGATGATTTTAAAATTCTAAACCTTAAAAATAACTTTTTGCCTCAAGGATTAGTCCCATTAGAAGATTTGTTTGATTCAAATGTAGCTAGGAAACCAAAAATGGAGCCTTTAAGAGTAGATATAGAAGAATGTAATGTAGGAACTAAATAAAAACCTAAACTCATTAAAATATCAGAAGCCTTACCTCTAGATGAAAAGATTAAATACATCTATCTGTTTAAAGAGTTTCAAGATGTCTTTGCCTGGAGTTATGAAGACCTTAAGTCTTATGACACCAGCATAATTCAACACAAGATACCTATCAAAGAAGATCATAAATCGTTTAAACAGAAACTTATGAGAATTAATCCAGTTCTTATGCCATCTATTGAGAAAGAAGTAAAAAGGATGTATGATGCCGAAATTATAGCTCCTATTAGATATTCAGATTGGGTCTCAAACTTAGCCACTACTAGGAAGAAGACAGGAGAAATTAGGCTCTGTGTTGATTTCAGAAATTTAAATAAAGTCTCATTAAAAGACAACTATCCTCTACCAAAACAGGGCCATATCCCTCAAAGGGTAGTAGGCTCATCCAGAATTTCATTGCTTGATGGATTTTCTGGATACAACCAAATCTTAGTTCAACTAGAGGACCAAGAAAAAACTACATTTACTACTCCTTGGGGTACTTTCATGTATTTGAAAATGCCTTTTGGATTAATGAATGCAAGAGCAACATTTCAAAGAGCTATGGATATAACTTTTGCCAAAGAGATCCATGACTTTCTAGTTGTTTACCGAGATGACATCACAGTGTTTTCGAAATCTGATAATGAACATCTAGATCACTTGAGAAGAGTTTTCATCAAATCCAGAAAATTTGGTATTTCCTTAAATCCCAAAAAGACACTCTTTGGTATAGAAGAAGGTAAACTCTTGGGACATATAATATCCAAAGATGGAATTAGAATAAATCCTACTCGAATAGAGGCAGTGTTGACCATCACCCATCCTAGAAACATCAAAGAATTACGGTCATTTTTAGGCAAACAAATTTTCTTAGGAGATTCATTTCAAATTTAGCATAATTAATTAGAGAACTAAATAACATGTTAAGGAAAGATTCAACATTTAAATAGACAGTGGAGGCAAAATAGTCCTTTGAAGCCATCAAAGAAGCCCTTACCAAAACTCCAGTCCTCATAAGTCCTGATTTTCAGAAAGATTTTATAATTTTTTCTTTTGCTTCAGAACACCCTATTGCAGTAGTCTTGTTGCAAAAGAATGATCAAGGTTATGAGCAACCAATTGCATTTTTCAGTAAATATTTAAGAGATGCTACACTCAAGTGCAACATAATGGAAAAACAAGCACTAGCTTTAGTGAAGGCTATTAAAGATTTCAGAGTGTACATCTTGTATTCACACATCATTGCTTATGTTCCAAATTCAGTAGTAAAGGACATTTTGACACAAAATGGGCCTGAAGGGAAGAGAGGCAAATGGATTGCCACTATTTTGGAATATGACATAGAAATAAAGCTAACAAAACTTATCAAAGGCCAAGGTTTAGCCAAAGTCATGGCTGAATCGAACTGTTAGGCCCTAGATATAAATTTCATTGGTGCCCTTGATGATCAGGAAGAGATGGCGACTCCACAGATCAGTGAACCTTTTACAGATTCACCTTGATATGTAGATATCATATTTGTATTATTAAACTTACAAGCTCCTCTTGGTTTATCTAAAACTAAAGCTAGATTCTTGAAAATGAAATCATTGAAATATTGTATCATATAATGCTTTACTTTGGAAAGACAATGGTGGCATTCTTTTGAATTGTTTACTGAAAGATGAAGCTAATAAAATTATGCAAGAATTTCATGCAGGAGATTGTGGAGGACACTTGTATTGAAAAACTACTGCTGGCAAAATTCTCAGGGCTGGTTTTTATTGGCCCACTCTTTTTGCAGATGTTAAGAAACATGTGACCTCCTGTCATAAGTGTCAAATATTTGAAGGAAAAAGAAAGCTTTTACCTTTACCTCTCAAACCCATCTCCACAGAAATGCCATTTCAATAATGGGGTTTAGACTTCATTGGAGAAACACACCCAGCATCCTCAGCTCAGCATAAATGGGTTTTGACAGCCACTGATTACTTTACCAAATGGATAGAAGCCATCCTTTCTAAATAAGCCACAGACTCTGTCATTATCGCATTCCTGGAAAACAATATCCTGTCAAGATTTGGATGCCCCCAAAAGCTCATTACTGATAATGCAACTGCTTTTAAATCCAAGAAAATGGTAGACTTTTGTAACAAATATCACATCACCCTTGGCCATTTCATTGCCTATTACCCTCAAGGTAATGGACTTGCAGAATCCTCTAACAAAAGCCTTGTCAATATCATTAAGAAACTACTGGAAGACAACAAAAAGACATGGAACAAAAAGTTGGTCAATGCCTTTTGGGCAGACAGGCTAACTACTAAAAAGTCCATTGGTACATCTCCTTATCAGCTAGTGTGAGGAATGGATGTTGCTTTTCCATCTTCTTTAGGAATACCAGTGATGAAGATCATCTAAGAGTTGCAGGTAGAACCAAATGATATCCAGAGGAGGATAAATCAAAGAATACACTTGTAGCAAACAAGAGAATAAGTCTATGTCAAATCACAAGTAATCCAAGATAAAATCAAAAAGATTTTTGACAAGAAGACCAAAGCCGATGATTTTTACATAGTTGATAAAATACTTAAATGGGATTCTAGAAGAGAAGACAAGGGCAAACATGGCAAATTTAACTTCCTATGGTAAGGCCCTTATATCATTATGGTTACAGAGGTAACAATGCATTTTTCTTGAGAGAGATAGATGGATCAAATCTGCCAGGAGGACCTGTCAATAGTAGAATGCTGAAGCATTACTTATCCATATATTAACAATAATTCACTTTACTTTGATCATTGTATATAACATTGTAGAGTTTAGATATGGATTAGATGGTAATCTTTTGAAATTGAATCCCGGAGAGAAGACCCTGAGCTTTGAAGTGTTTACGATCATAAGTATGAATAAAGAAGAATCACAAAAGAACAGTTTACAAGGTAACTTCAGTCATAGTTTCAAAGGCTATTGATCTTAAAGTTCTTGACATTTCACTAGGAAATGCCATTCCCATGTGGAGCCATTGTTAGGGTTCTATAATAATAGGATTCATAATTTTGAATTGGCTATGGCTAGTCTTGTAATATTGTACATACTTTTGCTTTCTACAAAATGTTTTCCATATTAAAATTTAAAAAATGTAAAAATAGTATGTCCTAAAAGAATAATCAAAGGACAAAAAGAAAGAGAAAAGATAAAAAAAGTGAAAAATATGAACCCCAAACAGAAGTAAAACAGATCATGAAAGTGTGCAAATTCAAATGCTACTACTTTTTACTTTACTATGCAAAACAAGGTTGTGTGCAGCTTGTTATAAATGCCATAATCCATGATGGTCAAATAGCTTAATCTTGACTCATTCATGTTTTAAATTTCATGTTGATAGATAGAGAATAAAGATCTAGCCTTAACCTTGGCATATCAGTAGTTGGGTAGAGAAATAAAGATGTGTTCATCAGCTTAATCTGAGCCATTGGAAGTTATAAGGTTAGAATTAGATAATTTGCTTATAAAAAAAAATGAAATAAAGGGTCAGCAAGCTCAAATGCACCCAATAAAGTGAAGAAAAAATGTTAGGATAAATAAATGGTAGGTAGAAGAAAGGTTGCAGATGCACAAGGTTGTTGAATCAAAAGCACATTTATCATGCTTAATCCTATGTTTCATGTGCAGGAGCATTTATGAGAGTGAACAGATATTCGCAAGCTTGTTTGATTAATTTTCCCTCATTTCATTTCACCCCCACATACTTAATAATTTCCCCATTATCCCCTCATTTTTTATAAAATACCCTTTTACCCCTCATTCTGACTCTTGCCCCTTGGTTTCACACATTCCCCTAGGAATTACCGTGCAAAAATCATCCCCCTACCCAAAACCCCTTTTCCCTAGTGTGAAACCCATTCCCCATTGCAACTATTACCTTCCCCCCTTATTAATTTCCCTATTTCCCTTCCAAAACCCATAAAACCCCCCTTATCCTAAGTTTTTATTCCCCCTCATTATTTAATTAACTCCCCGAGATCATATTTCCCTGACAAAACCCTTTTAACTCACCAACCCTCGGTGCAGTTAAACAAACCCTGCCACAATAACCCCTGGTCCCACTTTAATAAACCTGCAGCTTATATTAAACCCTGGCTTTATGTATTAATTAATTACAATTATTTTTAATTAAACCTCAGGCCCCGCAAATCCTGGTCCTAATTCCCTCTATGCAGCTTAACCACGCAACAACCATTTGATCTCCCACCCCAGATTCGACGGTGCGCATCCATATCACGCACGCTCACTGTCCAACAGATAGCAACCCGAGAGCACGCAAGATTCGTGGTTTTTCCTGGGCACTGTTCTACTACGTGGCAGCCCCATGCTAGATCGCGTGCTTGCAAAAAATATCACCTGCCCTCCAAAAGCGGTGCGATGACCCAAGTAACTGCCTCCCTGCCCAGACCAAAAACCGTCCACTATTCAATTGTAATTTCTGCGCCAAAATGTAACCATTGCCGGTTAAAAGGCCGAAGAAACCCCATTTCACTCTTTTCGCTCATTTTCATTGTGAATGCTGCTCAAACCATTATGTGACACCCTGAACCTCTGCAACCAAAATTGACCACCGTCTGCTGCCTGAAGAAGCTCTGGACACCCAATTCGAGCAATCAGTTCACAGTTGAAGCCACTGTACCCTTTGCACTCACCATTGAACTCAGTGTGCAGCCCATACCACCAAATTCCAGGTATTCTTGGGAAAACCAAAACCACTCTTTAATTTGAAAACATACAGTGCAATTGAAAGGTTAATTAATTGAAATTAATTAATAGATTGGCCTAAATTGAAGAGTAATATACTTGTATACCCCAACCCCTTCTTTTACAAACTGTAACTACCAACCCATTGTTCCAGTGCTTTTAAACCTCACTTCTACAGCCACTATAAGCCTAATTCATATCCATAAACTCAGTTATGGCTTCCCAAACCTCTCTGGACGTGAGACCTCTGTCAATGCCTCACCTGGACATCGACAACCTGGCATTAGCAGACAAATATTTTCAAATAAAAGATACTGCTTCACCAACTTACCTTCTAAAGCTCCACTGCTAGATTAAGAACAGATTCCTAAACCAAAACGATGACATCCACCTTTGGGAATCCAATTTACCCATGTATTTATTCCCAGAAGTGCACCCATTCCCTGATACCATACATTTTTGTCATGAATGCTATATTCCTAGCCAAAGAGCTATTGTTGCCCCTAACCAGCAACTGTTATTTACTATCACTATAGAGTCTATTAACAAAATGTTGCAGGTCCAACCAAGCCCTACTGAGACCCCATTGTCTATTGGTGACTTTCTAGACCTATATGTCAAACTAAACCTGGCTAAAATAACACAAATTTTCCAGACCGTCATCATAGAAGGCCACCATACTCCCATAGATAGTCCACCTTATGCTGCCACCATTTTTCAGAGAGAGGTAGATATATAATTACCATGCTCTCTTGCATCCTAGGATATACCTCAGATGAGCATGTGGATGAGGTTATCCTGGCCTTTCTTTCCATCTTTAGCCTAGGCAAGCCTCCTACTATCATGTACAACTATGCTCAGTTCATTGCAGACAGGATGCATGAACAATTCACCAGACTACCAACTGAAAGAGTTTTCAAGTACTCTTTAGTGTTATTTCATATGTTTTTGTATTACCAATCAAATAAATTCCCTGTCAGCATCCAAAAGTTGAATACCAAGGGAAAAGAGAGATCAGTTGTTTATTGGACACCCTTAATCCATAAATACTCCACTGCATTCACCTATAAGGACTTCATCGACTCATTTTTCCATCCAGTCATGAACATGCTGACCAGTAGCCCTCAGCCTAGAATCAGCCAAGAAATCAAAAGAGTATTACAGATGGCCAAGAATAGCAAGGTGGGACACTGGTATCTATACCAGAACCACACATAAATTAAAGTCTATGGATGTCAACTTGCCCCTTATAAACTGCCCAAATACCTCCCTATGAGGATATTTGCATTGGAATATTTTAGGCAGATCATCAATTCTGATGAGGTCAACTTCCTAGCAGCTAGGAAGAAAACCCAATTTAAACAGAAGAATCAATTGGGCCCTTTCATATGTAATAACAAAGAAGTTGGACCTGAGGTTGACAAGATGTCGCAGGAAATGAAGTTCAGGAACAGCTTCATGTGGCAGTATGACCCTCATGGGGTCATAAATTAGTTAAGGCTCAAGGTCAAATTGGGACCTTTCATCCACCATCCTAGACCTGATATTGAGAGGTTTGCCAACCAATCAGAGTCGTTGGAAAACACATTAATTGACATGGATAGCACAGTAGTGGATGTAGAAAATACACTCATTGATGTTGAGAAAGAAATTGATCAAATTTCTTTCCTGCAGGTTCTAGAACTAGGGGAACCCATGAATATTCCTCCTATCTTAGAGACCCTAGCCAATGAGGAGAGGAATCCAAAGAGAAATAGGGAGGAGGGTTCTAGTTCTACGATGGAGACCACAGATGAGCATTTTGAGCTCAGAAAAAGGCCCAAGCTGAATCATGTGACTGAACAGGAAGAAATCATTGAATCAGTGGAAATCACTGACCCTGAAACAATGGGGGAAAGAAGCAAAGGTACAGATGCTTCAGGAGAAACACAACAGCCATCGACAATCCAACACTCAAATGATTGAGATACAACAAGTGTTGAGGTTTCTACCTTCACCAAGCCAACAGATAAAGAAAAGGACATCAAGACAGGTATAAGGAGATCAAGATGAGAAATGAGAAGTTAAAGCCTGAAACATATGCCCAATACTTCAAGCATACACCAGCCAATCAGAGCAGGTTGATGTCAGCTTTTGACATCAAAGCAAGCAAAATGCAAGTGTCCTTTATGCAGCCTATTGTTCAACAGCCAAAAACATCTACGGACTACAGAAAAACTGATTTTGAAGTGTTGGCCAGGGATGATCATCCCATTGACCAGATAGAATTTCACAAACAAGCTTGAGAAATGATCTACTCCACCCTAACAGGAAAGACCATCGCTGCACATAGGCTACAGGGTTCACTAGACAACATTACAACCCAATACAAATTGGAAAAGGCCTCCTCACAGGCCAAGGACAATAGGATCAAGTCATTGGAGGACATGGTCATTGAGCTGGTCCATGATCCAAATGACATCAAAGCTGCTGAAAAGTTGATCAAGAAGAAGAATGAGAATATAGCAGCTCTTAAGAAACAACTAAAGCTGCCTCATTCAAAACACCCACAGAGAAAAGAGGTCCTGAAGAGTCAAACAAATCATGAAGAGATGATGGACCTGGTACTACAATTGAATGATTAGCTGAAGGAAATGGAAAAGGAATTGGATAGCTTGATACAGTTAAAGCAAGCTAGTCTTGAGACTACCCCTGCCACTGTTATCCCAACAGTTACTACTGTAGTACCTTCCACTTTGGCAGCATCCTTAGCTCCTACAGCTCCAATGGCTATAACACTACTAGCTTCTACACCGTCTACATCAGCAACAGGGTCAACAGGTGATGAGGCAAACAGGTTGGTCAAAGCAATGGAAGACATGTCCATTCAGACCACTGAAATGAACAAGCTCAAGGAAAAGTTAACCAGTCTGGAGATTGACTACAAGCTTGCCTAGATTATGCACAAGGAAGAAGTGTAGAAATCAACTAGAATGAATCAAAGAATAAAAAACCTGGAGAAGGAACTGACATTGAAGGAACCCCTAGGTCAGGCTAAGGAAGAATTGTAGGACAATATCATTGACTCTGTCAATGATATTTGGCCTTCTATCCAAGTAATTTTTGAGTAGATTGACTTAATAAAAGAGGCTACAGAAGCCATACAGAGAGTAAAAGCAAAATTGGGAGATATGCTAGAGGAAGCTGCAAGGATCATTCACTTCCTCAACTCCAAAAATAAGTATGAATTGTAGGAATTAGAGATACTTGACATAATAGATACAATTTTGGAAGTGAAAAGGGTCCTCACCAAGAGGAATTTAATGTTAAACCTTGAAGATAAGTGCCAAACCATGCAACTGGCCATAGACAGGTTCATGGTTAAGTTTGAACTTTTGAGGCAAAAGGGTTTACCAAATCCCTTGGTAATAAACGATAAGTTAATGCCACAGGAGGACTACAATAGAAAAATTAGAGAAGTGGCCAGAGATCAAGTGAATACTTCATCCATGAAGGGGATGCCTACTAGCAAGGTCTTATACCAAACTTTTGAGAATTTGTTTTACCTCCAGCATGAGGTAAAACATCTTTTTGTCAATAAGCCTAATTTTACCAAGTATACAGAGGCAGATGAGATTTACAGGAAGATGATGAATATCCAATTACCAGATGCTGAAACATGGGAGAAATTAAATGACTTACTGTAGAAATACACAGTCAAAAGGTAAAAATGTACAGTAAGAGTAAAAAAGCATAGTAAAAGGATAATGACAGGCCAACCAGATGAAAGTGTATCAGTTGAAAGGTCAGAGTGAATAGAACATCTAGCGTGAAGACCAAACAACAAAGCAGAGATTAAAAGGAAAAATATCAAAGATTAAAGACAACACAACCTAATAAACAGGGATAGCAAACAACAGTTCAATATTTGTCTCTATCTTCTTGCATGAAGATATTTCTTTCTCCTATATTAGTTCCCAAGACAGTTTGGGATATTTTGTAAATTATTTTTGTATAAATACTTCATAATTCGAAGTATTCAGTGTGGATTGCTATACATTTGTAAAGTTATTTTGATTATAAACCTAAAGGTTATTGTACCACTTTTCAAGTTAGCAGACTGGAGCAAGGAATAAAGAGATTGCATTACAGGATTCATGTGTTAAGCTATTGCAGTGAAGTATTTTCTTTGCTAGATTTTGTTATTTTCTCATGTATCTCACAATCTTAAATGTTATCTAAAATTGAATGAATTAATTGGAAATTTATTTCAGAATTTGTTTAAGTACACCCTGTTTTGAACAGTTGATCATTTCTATGTTTTCCTCTAATATCTGGATTTGAGAATTCTTAATTGCTCTCCCATCCTGTTTGACCTCTTTCACTTTCTTCATAATCCGGCCTAAGGAACCTTTAATTGCTCCCTGGATCCGATTGGAAAGCACTTCACCATCCAGCCTTTGAGATCCATAGTAACTCAACTATTTTGCCTTGTAGACACTGTTTTTAGAACTTGATCCAGTCCTGTTTGCTTGACATTTGACCCCATAGCCCAATGGTGAAAGACACCTCTCTATTCATCTAAGTAAGTGATCCCACCACCAAATCCAAATCAAAACCCAAGTACAATCATAACTAGCCTAAAATCAATTAACTAAAACAAAGTTAAATCATAAAGAGATATCCCTTTCTGAGCATTAGGAAGGCTATATCCTAATCTCCAAAGTAGGTTTGTGGTTACCTCTAATCATTTCTTTTTATAACAACTTCTAAAGAAAATTTTGGAGTGATAACAAGTTGATGCATCTGATAGGGTGAAAGATGGACAATTGTTGTTTTAGCTATTGGATGAGGTTGTTGAGGATGTGGGGGTGGCTAATGTTGTTCAAATCGTCATAGATAATACATTTAACTATGTTCTTGTTGGTAAATTGTTAGAGGAAAAACACAAAACCATCTTTTGGACCGCATGTGCTGCACATTGCATAGACCTCATGCTTGAGGATATTGGAAAATTAGATTGGGTCAAGAACATTGTAGATCATGCCAAAAGCATAACAAAATGTAGCTACAATCATTCATGGATTTTGAGCCTGATGAGGAGACACACAGGGGGCAAAGATATTATTTGCTGTGTACTGCAGAGAATGGCTGCTGTCAGTTTGTTTAATGCAGTGGTTGGGAGTAATTTTCCAACAGTTGTGGCAATAACAATCTGTATGCTATAAACAGGATATGCTGCACTAATCTGAAGATTCTACACTTCTAGGAAGGAAGATTAATGATGATGAGATTTTATGCTTGAATTGGTTCTAGAAGTATTGAAGATTATATGCTGTAAACTTTAATGTAAACATATTCGATGGATCCATTTGTAGAAGTTAATTTCATTTGAAACTTTTTCGATTCGTAGAATTGGGGTATAGCTTTTCTTTATAACGCTTTCCTTTCACTGCAAAGTATATTCTTCGAGATGAAAATCTTTTCTCTCTACTTATGGCCAACACTTGGGTATTTTATACTGCTACCTAAAGGAATTAAACAATGGCATTAAATATGCAGAATCAGAACTTGCTTTATCGAAAGAGAAAAATTGAGAATACTCACAAGAGGGCCAGATTTGATGTGTTTAGCCTGATATTGTAAACGATCTTTAATTTTTCTTGGATGAGTGGGCAATAATGATTTCCGTGGTGGCTGGGATTAGGGCGGTGCTTGGGTGACAGCCATTAACATCTTACAATGTGAATGGTATGTTTGACATGTATATTGTTCCAACTAACATGGATTACCGAGGTTAGAAGCCTGCTACTCATTTTTTGAATCTGCATCTCTGTTTCCTGATCCATTGTACCTAATTTCCTCCATGTCTGCAACTTCTCTGAATGTTCTCTGTTTACAACTCCCTGTACCGGTTGACATACCCTTCATTTTCCTTTGACATTATCTCAGCCCTTGCAAAGTAGTCAGGTCTTGCAAAGTTGTAAATATATATTCTAACTTGGGATTATTTACTAAGTAAACATGGATGGATAATATCAATTGCGTGATACCTATCGTACTTGAAATATTTGAAATATTTTAATGGCCATGGATATTTCTTGTTTACTGTAAATGTAATTCCGGTAACAAGAAACGACAGAGCCCAGACTACCAGGCAGACTGATGTAATTCGGTTGTATTGCTTTTTGTTATAATTGCATGACTGTTTATGGATTAGCACTAAGTAGCCATTTTGTAGTTTTGTTGGGGAACAGAATTTTCCAAACTCTAGCGTAGAGAATGTTGAGCCTATGGGGGACAAGCAAATCCCTGTCACTGAATGTGAAATTTCGAAAAAGACAAGTACAATGTGCAAGCATTGGATGCTTGTAGTTGTTTTCTGTCGTGAAGAAATCTTGTTTATAATATAAATGCAATATAACATCAGAGACTGAAGAAATCCACATTAAAGGCAGCACAGAATAATAATTATGCTTTCTGATCAATTCGGAGGAATATTTTACAGACGAGCACAGAATAATAATTATGCTTTCTGATCAATTCGGAGGAATATTTTACAGACGAGCACAGAATAATAATCTTACAGTTCTGCTGGGAGAACAAGAATATGTTCTATGCAACGTTTTGTCGAACTCAATTTGCACAAAAAAAGTTGAGCACGGAGGAGATGAAAAACGATTCCCTTTTGAGTTTTCTCTGAGCTTGGTTTCCCTGCTCACATAAGGCAAGTACAATGTGCAAGTATTTGACGCTTCTTTCTGTTTTCCCTCATGAAATAACCCATTTCAGGTGTTTTTACAAATACCATATCCAGACAACTTTGTTTTATTTATGGATTAAGATATTAGATGCAAAATTGAATTGAGATGTTTAAGTTATCCTCTTTGTTATTTCAGTCTTCCATAATTTGAGCACTGTTTTGACTCAACCAATTCATTTGCATCGGCAGCTGCAGTTGAGGATATAAGGTGCAGCTAGTGGGATATAAGGTGCAGCTAGTGGGAGAGGATCAAGATGATGCCACGTGTTTTCATTCTTTATCAAATGTTTCTGTTAGCTTACCTAAGTTGTCAAATTTTTCCAGCACATGGAGCGCCACATCAAATTCTGGTGGACTCGGATATAGATACTGATGACTTTTTTGCAATTCTTTATCTCCTAAAACAGAACCGGTCGGAGTTCAACGTGAAGGTACGTTTATTTTCTGCTGCAGTTTATATGTCTCTAAAACTTTCCTATGTATTAGTCTGGATTCTGTGTGCATTCTAAATGCTTCTTCCGGCAGAAAGCTTGAGACGGAAAGAAGCATGATCCATAGTTGGAAGTAATGAATACGATGTCGTGAGAAAAGCATCGTATATAATATTTATTTTATAAATATACAGTGAAGTGATGACGTATAGTTATTTAGAAATAATAAATAAAATGATGCGAGCTTTTAAAATAAGCATGATAAAGGGTGTCCAACTACCTGCTGAGTTTGAGTTTAATAGCATTCATTTGACTCGAGACTTAAAAAGGAAAGATAAAGAAATAGCTAATCAACCACTCTCCCATATATGGAGAAAAGTTTTAGCACCATTTTCTTGAGCTTTTGCTGGAATACTTGTTTGGTTGGCACCTACCATCTGCTTGAACACTGAGCAATACTAGTTTAGGGACTGCAGTAGGGTTTGGTTTTTGATCTGATTCTATTTAAAAATTTCCAACTGAATGTCTTTCACGGTTTTATTAGATCTCCAGTCTTCACGAGGAACCCATCCACTATCGGAATAGGGTATCCTGGTTCGATACTCATTTTTTTAACTATCAATCGCACCTCAATTCATGACAGGGCCTTTACAATCATCTGCCACCTTAAGCCGTTACTGTTATCGTATTATCAATTGCAATGAGCATCCTTTGAATCTGCCAATTAGTTTAATCAATGCCTCTTATCAAAACTACCCAATTCCATGTTGCATGTCTTTTTCTCCTACAGCCTGCCAAACTGCTAGTTTTCAGCAATATTGAGAAGAAGAATATTATTCAGTGACGTTCTCCATTTTTCAGGCAGTTCTCCCAATTGTCTAAAAGGTGATTTAATATAGTTATAATGATACTAGTTATTTAAGGCACAAAATAGCCCAGGAAAAGTTCAATTTCCTAGCCTCTACTGCATTAGTGTGTCCTCTAGGCCTCCTCCAATTTTGAAGCCATTTCGATGGTGGAGTTATGAGATAACCCAGGCCTAGCTCCAAGATCAAACTTTGCCCTAGTGTTCCTTAGGCTAGTGTCTCATAGGATCAATCTGACACCTTTAAGTGGAAATTCTTGCTTTGATCCTTTCCCCTTCCTTGTTTGGGTTAAGAACATCTTTGGTTGCTAGATTCTCCCCCCTTAACCTAGGTTGGGTCCACTTGGTCCCGAGTGGTCCCATACCTTTGAAAAGTCAAATCTTCAAGAACCATTTGGGAAGTCAAGTCCAATAAGGATCTTAGGATTAGGAAACTCCTTTACAAGGTATATTCCTCTAACCTAACCCTCAAATCCTCACCTCCTTATCCTAGAAATCTTTGTACCTCGCTTAAAAAGCAAATAAGCTTTATTCTTAATCTTGTTCTAGGAAAAGGATCATTAAGGTCACTTGACATCCATTGGTTGATTCATCCTTCACAAGTGACTTTTTATGTACCGGGTCTCCTCCCATCGATGAAAGTCCATAAAGAGTAGGGAGTCTTAGTTGAGGTGACAGTGGGCTAAGCCTCCATCGTTGCCCTTTGATCCCCTATAGGAGCCCCTTTTATTCCCCTTGCTAATTTGAGCGGTAACATTTTGGTGCTACTGTCGGAGAGGAAGACGGTTTGCCTCCCTAGTGAATCATTGAGGAATTGATTCATTAACGACAATTCAAGCATTCCTCTTGCGACTCCATTCATTGTCCAAACCTCTAGTCTACTTTGAAAGTGACAACATTCTTCCTTTAACTAGGGCTATTGCAAAAAGGGGAGATTGAACTCCATCACTTGTTGGAATCGCCCTCTTCCCTGAATTTGAGAAAGTTAGTGATCCATCCAATGTTGCACGAAGCGGAAGCGTTTTTTGGAAGCGGGGGCACCGAAGCGTCATTTTCCAAAAATCTAGGAAGCGAAGCGTTCGCAGAAGTGTCTGCTATAATATATATATATATTTATATGTTTTGCATTTATACTCAAAACAAACATCCCAAATACCAAATTAATGTAGAAGACATGAAAACATGCATATTTTTGCATAAATCAAGATAGATATAACATCCATTGTACATTAATGATTAATTATTCGAGTATCAACCATTTAGATGCATCAAACATCTAGAATATAGATTCTTCTCCTCTTGTCTAGCCTTTGCCTCTACCTCGATTGTCTAGGGATATTAGTCAACATTGCCCAATTTTGATCAAACTACCTAATTCAAGACTTAAAATATGGTAAAAAAAGCTTAACATGCTTGATCGATGATTTTGACTTGATTGAAAGGTAATTTTTTGCTAAGGGTGTGCCGCGTGACAAAGGAGTTCAACAATTAACACCACCAACACTAGGGTACATATAGGGCTTGGTGCTCTTGATTAAATGCTAATCGCATACCTTCATACTTGATATAATCTAATGAAATGCCACAATCCCATTGATCCTAAATTCCTGAAAACTGTTAAGTCTGCTGAATTTTGAATAGAATATGAAATTCTATTTTCTCCATATGAAGTCCAATGAGGCTGGAACCACTCTCAAACATCCTGAGTCATCTCATGGTAATGTTAAAAATTTAAGTAAAAGGATGAAAATGAAAAATAAAGGAGAATGCCACTTTTATTTTAAGAATTTAATATTACCATGAGGGAGCATCTGCTATATTTATATTTTTTTTTGCCTTCATTCGTCACCCTAACCCAAGGTGGACCCATCCCCAACAAGCAAACTCACCTAAAATTAAAAAAAAATTGAAAAAAAAACGATTTTCTAAACACTTTTCCGGAAGCTTTTTTGGAAGCGTACAAAAGCGTATGCTTCCTCCTCCGAAGCGCCATGCTTCCGACGCCCGAAGCACCATACGAAGCGCGCTTCAGCACTTCGAAAGCGGCACTTCCGTACCACGCTTCCGAATTTCCAGGAAGCAGCAAAAAATTCGGAAGCGGCGCTTCCGAAATTCGGAAGCGCACTTCCGGCCAAGCTTCCTAGGCGCTTTCGTACAAACACGCTTGAGGGCTTGGAACCGTGGGGGGGGGGGGGGGGGGGGGGGGGGGGCGGGCGCTTCGTGCAACATTGGATCCATCCCCAAAGATGCCATCTAGTTGTAACACTGACCCAAAACAAGATCAACCCAAGATGACCAAAAGTGAAAGACACTTGGTTAGTGTCTTTGCCCCTTTGAAATTGAGTGATGATCCCAAACAACTACTTGAAAAATATAGCCGATGGTTAATCAATTTCAAAGGGGATGCTAGTTGGACTGCCCATGGTTTTATTGAGGAATTCTATTGGCAAATGTCCCCTAGGATGATCATTGATGAAGATAGGCCCATGATGTTTTTTTCTCTATCTCTTGAAGGACAAGCAAGGGACTAGTACCTTAGCCTTCCCCCGACATGCATAGAAGACTCAGATGACTTTGAAGACCTATTCATGAAGAGGTGGTCATGCAATGCCCAAGGAACCTTTAACATTGAAAAATTATACCAAATAACCAAGGGAGGGAAGATGTACGGGAATTCATTCAAAAATTTGATAGGGTAGTCGAAGATATACCTGATCATTTGAAACTTGCTGAAGCTAATATTCTTGATAAATTCATAAAAGCAGTGGGTGGCCACTTAACCTATGTGTTAAGGGGCATCCACATTGGCTGAGGCCAAAGAGATGGCAATGGAAGTTGAAGAGAACCTACGAGTCTCGAAGGTAGATATCCCAACTCACCTAACATGGGGACACGGGACACGTGGGATATGAAAATTCGATTGTCCGACACAAGCACGATGACCCCCCAGAACAAGACATGTTATATATTATTTTATTAACATATATATATATATATATATATATTAATACTAAATAGATATTTCTTACACATTCTCATTCATGATACAAATTTAGTCAGATCTAGATTCTACATTGTAAATTTAAAATTTGTAAGTTTTACAAAGTAACATTATGCATACAAATACAATTGTGATAGATTCATCAATGATCCAAAAGGAGAAAGACAAGAAATTGCAGTTTTCTCATTAAGTCATCAAAATCAAAATTCCCATGTTTACTCCAATTCCTCTCGCAACAAGAGGATGAAGTCACCTGAGCTAACTCTTGTAGAGGAGGGCTTGTTACCCCATGAGTTGCCCACCAAGAATAGGGCTTCTTAGCCCCCTATCTCTAATCACATCATAGCATGTAAATCGCCTAATGCCAATGTAAAACTTTGCGAAGGCATCCTCCACCTCATCAAGGGATGCTCTATCTTGAAAAATCTGCCTCGATGCATCCTTCCTCCCTTGTGAAATTTCACCATCCATGTGAGGAGGGAATCTGCGGGAAGAGCCACCATTCAGCCACTCATGGCTATAGTATTTTGGGTTCAATGAGTGAGCCAAACAATGCAAAGGTGTGCAATTCTTATCTCATTTGCTCACAAGAATGTCCTGTATGGTGGTGAAGAAGGCCTCTGGTGATGTCTCATACTCGAGGCACTCATTTTGTAAAATAATGGTCCTCACGAACTCAATCATGGAATCCCATCCCTCATAAACCTCTCCTAGGATGGTTTGGTCTGATCTGCAAATCGTAACAAAGTAATGAAAGGGTCCATGATCTTAATAGTGAGATCTACCCTCTCCCATCAAGCATCATCTAACATTGTGTCCTTCACTCTTTTTGAGTCTGCTTGATCTGTCCTTCTCCAAAAAGACCAAAACTTTGAAATAACCATGGCCCCAAGAGTGATCTTGACCTCCCTTAACCTCTTAAACATGATGAATGAAGAGGCAAGTCGTGTATCTGCAAGCTTCAACAATGATAGATGGGTGTACTCTAGGACACACTCCAGGACATGCTGGACACGTTCCAAGACAAGTTGGACACGCTCTAGGACACGTTGGACACGAGAATCAGACACGTGTACTAGAGAATCATGTTCGTTACGTGGGATTTAGGACACAGGGGGGTGGGGTGGTGAGACGAATCCAGTTTCTTAGTAGATATCATTGACCACCCTAGAGCTAGAGCCGAGGTCAAAAAGGAGAAGTCCAAAGATCAACACGAAGAAACTCTCCTTGCCATCCTCAAGAAAATGGGCAAGTTCATTGAAGAAGCCAACGCACATGACAGGGTTATCATGAACAAAATCACCGCTTTGGAAAGGTCCCAAAAATGTAGTTATAATCCAAAAGGAAAACCCTTTCCCAAAAAGCAAAGTGAAGAAGATAGGCCAACTTGCCTTAATTCCCAAACACTTTAACTCTAACTAATGATGTTGAGCTAGACCCATCGTCTGAGGATGAGGAAAGTGAAGAGGAATACAGCAAGGATGAGCAAATTGATGAGCAGGCTAACCTTGTGGAATATGACATCTTCAACATTTTGTTAAGAGGATCATATACACATTGTCCCATTAGTGAGGTCACCCTTCAGGAGGAAAAGGAAGAATCTATTCTTAACTCTGATAGCAAGGGAAGGTTCAAAGGTGTCCAATATTCACGAAAGGAAAATAATAAAGACCTTACAACCTCTAAGGAACCATCTAAACCAAGCAAGCCCCTCCCAAAGAGTCTCTCCCTGAAATTCCTCCCAAGAAGGATTCCTGTTAATTTTATGTATGTTCTATGCTTAGAGCAATTTATTTCAATTTTCACAGTTATCTCAATATCTTTTCTAGATTAGCAATCACATCAGTATTAAACTAAACTACAGATAGAACATAAACATAAATCGCAGAAGACAAGCCAAGACAAGAGGACACAAGATGTGGCGCTAGCCAGGGACAAACCCCAATGTGGGGAAACCCTTGATCAATTCTTCTTTTATGTTCTTCAATAGTTCAGCAGATAGAGAGAGATAGAGATAGTACATTTACAACAAAAGTCAACACTTTGACTTTCTATATCTACATTAGATCAGTTGAAGACATGCTGCTTCAACTGATTCTCTAAGGTGACTGCTTCACCTATCATAGTGTTGCATCTCGTCATTGTGTTGCACCTAGTCATTGAGCTGCTCCCATCACCATGCTGCAACTCATCATCATGTTGCACCTCACTATCATGTTGTACTTCATCGTCTCGGTGCTGCACCCAAATATCACTGAGCCGTTCTCAACATCATTGATCTCACCTACATCATGTTAGTCCTTGAAATAGTCAACAACTCAAAGACCAAGAGAGGTTCTAGCACTGCCACTGATTAGTTCAACCCTTAAAGTTCTATGCTGCTGGCTATGGCCTGCGGCCTAGCTTAGCAGCAAGATAGGTTTACACACAACACCCAAATATTACTGCCTTTGAACAGTAGTGTGTCTTTTAATCTTATCCAGAGAGATAATTTTAGACAAACTTGTTTGACCTTCTATCTGAGGCTGCACTAGACCTTAGGTCAGCGTTATTAAGCACAGTCAAATCCCACATTGTCTAGGCTCCTTCTTGCTGTAGATTATAGGTTTTTATTTTGCTGTGGCTAGGTCTCTATAGACTGTGGATCAGAGCTTCTTTCGGACAACAGATAGGACCTCCTTTGGGATATGGATCTGGCCTCTCTTTGCTGCGTTTAGGCCTCCTTTGAATGCGGTCAGATTTCCCCACTATTGCAGCTAGATTTACTGTTGATAGGGCTCTCCTTCAACTGCAGTTATCTTCTTCTTTACATCGGATTAGTGACCTTTAGATGATTGCGTCTTACTCTCCTCTAGGACTGAGTATAGGAGCCTTTTAGGATAGTGGATTGTAGCTCTCCTTAAATAGCGTTTGAGAATCTAATTACTGCGTAATTAAGGACCTTCATGGACTGTGTATTGAGCCTCCGCTTAACTGTGACTTAGGGCATCTTGTAGCTACTTTTAGAACCTCCTTTCTTTGCGGAATTAAGTCTCTTCTAGACTGCATATAAGTGCCTCCCCTTGCTGCCTCAGATCATCATTGACTCCGGTCAAGGGCACCTTTAAATGCTACGGCTAGGGCACCCTTAAATGCTTCGGATAGAAGTTTCCTCTAGTTGCATAAAGAACCCTTACTATGGCTAGGGCATCATCTTTACTGTGGCTAGGGCATCTTTACTTAGGCTAGCGTATACTCTTAGTGTCTCTCCTCCACCAAAACCCAAAGACGTGGAGAGGAGGAGATCACATGAAGAGTGTGTGTCTAAATGACTTGAAGACCTTTTTTTATATTAAAACGTTGAGGTTGAATAGACATGACTGTTGGGCTTTTGAGCCTACATAAGTTGCTGGCCAACTTTGATAATTTTTCCATAACCAAAATAAATTCATATCTCCATAAATACTTATCGGAATCAAATGATCTTTAGATCAATCCTACACCTCTCGATGAGAGGAATCTAGGAAAAATATTAGTAGTCACAAATAAGGTGATCCATATGGAGTTTGGCCCTAGTTGCCAATTTTAACACTCCCTCTCAACTAGGGAGAACTCCATCCGTTGATCCATATGTCTGACTTTACTATCTCTGCCATCAGTACCCTGCATTGCTCTGCTCTGCTTTGATTTGCTGAGCTCTACTCTGCTATGCTTAACCATGAAGAACAAGAATTGATCGAGAATGTCTCATACCATTCTCTACTGACCCGAAGTCAGTTTCATCTGAAGAGAGTGTGTCACATCATTCTTACTGACCCGAAGTCAGTTTTATTGATCCTAGATCAATATCACAAGAGAGTGTCTCAAACCACTCATACTGATCCCAAATCAGTTTCATTGATCCCAGATCAATGTCACAAGAGAGTGTCTCAAATCACTCATACTGATCCCAAATCAGTTTCGTTGATCCTAGATCAGTGTCACAAGAGAGTGTCTCAAACCACTCATACTGATCCCAGATCAGTTTCATTGATCCCAAATCAATGGAGGTCATCCTAGCATAGGGAGTATGGTAGATATAGCGATGCGTCCATCGATAGTACTACTATGGTCCCTATCCTCATTTCCCTGCTCATTGATCAGATGAGAGGTACTTCCCATGAGTCCCAAACTACATGGGTAGGATGCCTCGAGAGGAGAATGAATCATCCTGTCCACAGGAGAACGAATCATCTTGTCAGTGGATGCCACGAAGAACAAATCTTCCTGGCCCACAGGAGAACGAATTATCCTGTTCCACCGTCGCCACAGAGAACGAATCATCCTAGCCCACAGGAGAACTAATCATCCTGTTCCATAGTCACCACGGAGAACAAATCATCCTGGCCCACAGGAGAACTAATCATTCTGTTCGTAGCGCACCACCAGGGGAGGGTGAGTCGCCCTGTGGTCATATATTGCTCCAGTAAGTACCCTAGAGCTCCCAGAGCTCAATGCATGCAACATGCAGGACCCTTATAAGGTCTCTCAACGACTTCAAGTTGTTCGGGAAATTCATAGATTTGACCTTTCCCCGGGGCTAAAATGTCTGGGACCTGTACATCAGTCTCAATGCAATGGAGCCTCCTCGCTCATTGACTTACCATATCGCAGACAAGGCAGTATCTGATGTCTATCTGCTGGAGCGATTATCGAATACGAGATTCCTCAATAATCGAATCCCCCCTCTGGTTGTCACAGAGAATCACAGTGATATTCATCATGTGTACAAACATCTCACTTGAGAGCTTCTGCAACCATGCAACTTCACACAAGATCATACTCGTCGCTATGTATTCGGTCTCGGTGATGATTATAGAAACTGACTTCTGCTTCCTGCTCATCCATGATATCGAAGCAGAATATAAAGAGAATCAGCACTCAAAAGTGCTCTTAAGATCCTCCACACTGCTTGCCTACTCAACATTCGAATAATAATGTAGTTTCATTTTTCCGACAGTGTATCTCAATCCATGAGAGATTGTGCCCTGAAGATATCTCAGAAGATTCTTGGCACCAATCCAGTGAGGCTCAACCAAATATGAGCTCACCATGCTAACTGCAAGGCATATGTCCGGAAGGAAGTTCACCAAGAACATCAACGCGAATGAGTTTATGAAACTCAGAGGCATTTCCCAAATCTGGTCCAACATCACTACCATATAACTTTTGAAAGTTAAGATCCTCGAGGTAGTCACAGGCTTGTAGTTTATCATTCCACATTCGGAATACAACTCCCTCTTACTTCTGCAAATGAGAGGGTATGCACTTGTCAGAAATAGGTCATCCTCATAAGGTGCCGGTATGATAGGTCTATCATCCACAACCTTTAGGTAATGGTTTGGATCCGTTTCACTCCTAGTGAATCTCAGCTTCATTAGATAACTTTCAATCCTCTCATACTACGCCCGGGGTGTTTTGCTTCAAGCCATAGAGGGATTTCTTCCACCTGCATACGTGAGATTCCTGATCATCAATCTCAAACCCCTTGGGTTGTTACAAACCTGTGGACTTGCTACATGAGGGGAATGGTCCCCTTGTAAGATTTTCCTTCGGTACAATTCAGACATGTACTGTCATGCTCTTTTTGAATTCAGGCATCCCTGTCACCATCTGAATCACAGATCTCTGATGCTATGTGTCAATGGACATGGTCCCCAATGGACTTCCTGCAACTTGATACAACCTTGAACTCAAAAACATCTTTGAAAATTCTATTTTCAAACACGTACCTTTCCATCGATGAGTGCCACCTCTTAACCTTTGACTTCCATTCCTGAAATGGACACCAGTTTCTTCTTGCAATCAGGTACATAAAAGAGATTCTGTAAATGAATCGAGTTACCCTCATTCAATTGAGAGTTAACATTCCCAACACCCTTTCCGGGATAGGTGGCATCAACTCCAAGTATAATCGCACGATTGTTTTCATCTCTACCAAATTAGAGAGTGCACCCATCTATCTGATGAAGTGCCTTGAAGCACTACAATCTATAAGCCAGATTCCCAAAGAATCTGAAGGAGAGGGCCAATACAAGATAATGCTTCTTTATCTTATCAGAAACAACATTTGATTCTTCATACCTGGGGTTCCTTGCTTTCTATGAAGAGTCAGCCATTTCCTTGATGACCTGCATTACCTGTCATTCCTTTGATCATTGAAGATGTCCTTGGAATGATTGTTATCATCATCAAGTGATGTGTCTCTGCCATTCAGACACTCCTTCACATAATGGCCAGACTAGTTATCTGCCTTTCCTTCCACCTTGAGATCCGGTCTTCCAATGAAGTGATCTTTAGGTAGGCCATATTCTGCTGCGCCATTCTGGTAATATTCTCTGTTTCGACTTCACCCTTGGTGAACTTGAAGAGGGATGAGGAATCCACTGATCCTTTTGTCCTTTCCCAATTGTCTTCGGTGATTGCTCTTTCACTCTTGCTTGGGCATAGTCTTCACGTCAACTCTGATACCATGTTAATTTTAGGTATGTTCTATGCTTAGAGCAATTTATTTCAATTTTCACAGTTAGCTCAATATCTTTTCCAAATTAGCAATCATATCAGCATTAAAATAAACTACAGATAGAACATAAACATAAATTGCAGAAGACAAGCCAAGACAAGAGGACACAAGATGTGGCGCTAGTCAGGGACAAACCCCAATGTGGGGAAACCCTTGATCAATTCTTCTTTTATGTTCTTCAATAGTTTAGCAGATAGAGAGAGATAGAGATAGTACTTTTACAACATAAGTCAACACTTTGACTTTTTATATCTACATGAGATCAGTTGAAGACATGCTGCTTCAACTGATTCTCCAAGGTGATTGCTTCACCTATCATAGTGTTGCATCTTTTCACTGTGCTGCACCTAGTCACTGTGTTGCTCCCATCACCATGCTGCAACTCGTCATCATGCTGCACCTCACTATCATGCTGTACTTCATCATCTCGGTGCTGCACCCAAATATCACTGAGCTGTTCTTAACATCATTGATGTCACCTACATCATGTTAGTCCTTGAAACAGTCAACAACTCAAAGACCAATAGAGTTTCCAACACTGCCACTGATTAGTTCAACCCTTAAAGTTCTATGTTGCTGGCTATGGCCTGTGGCCTAGCTCAGCAGCAAGATAGGTTTACACACAGCGCCCAAATATTACTGCCTTTGAACAGTGGTGTGTCTTTTAATCTTATCCAGAGAGATAATTTTAGACATACTTGTTTGACCTTCTCTTTGAGGCTGCACCAGACCTTAAATCAGCCTTATTAGGCACAGTCAAATCCCACGTTGTCTAGGCTCCTTCTTGTTGTAGATTACAGGGCTTTATTTTGCTGTGGCTAGGTCTCTATAACCTGTGGATCAGAGCTTCTTTCAGACAGCAGATAGGAGCTCCACTGGGCTATGGATCTGGCCTCTCTTTGCTGCGTTTAGGCCTCCTTTGAATGCGGTTAGATTTCCCCACTATTGCAGCTAGATTTACTATTGATAGGGCTCTCCTTCAACTGCAGTTATCTTCTTCTTTACAGCGGATTAGTGACCTTTAGATGACTACATCTTACTCTCCTCTAGGACTAAGTATAGGAGCCTTTTAGGACAGTGGATTGTAGCTCTCCTTAAACAGCGTATGAGAATCTAATTATTGCATAATTAAGGACCTTCATGGACTGTGTATTGAGCCTCCCTTTAACTGTGACTTAGGGCATCTTGTAGCTGCATTTGGAACCTCCTTCTCTACGGAATTAAGTCTCTTCTAGATTGCGTATAAGTGCCTCCCCTTGCTGCCTCAGATCATCATTGACTGCGGTCAAGGGCACCTTTAAATGCTACGACTAGGGCACCCTTAAATGATTCGGATAGAAGTTTCCTCTAGTTACATATAGAACCCTCATTACTACGGCTAGGGCATCATCCTTACTGCAACTAGGGCATCATCTTTACTTAGGCCAGCGTACACTCTTAGTGTCTCTCCTCCACCAAAACCCAAAGACGCGGAGAGGAGGAGATCACATGAAGAGTGTGTGTCTAAATGACTTGAAGACCTTTTTTTTATAGTAAAATGTTGAGGTTGAATAGACATGACTGTTGGGCTTCTGAGCCTACGTAAGTTGCTGGCCAACTTTGATAATTTTTCCATAATCAAAATAAATTCATATCTCCATAAATACTTATCGGAATCAGATACTTTAGATCAATCCTACACCTCTCAATGAGAGGAATCTAGGAAAAATATCAGTAGTCACAAATAAGGTAATCCACATGGAGTTTGGCCCTAGTTGCCAATTTTAACAGTTTTGTGTTGCAAGGTGACAAGGGAATGATTCTTAATAATATGGCCATCAAACCTTACAGATATCATCCAATCCTTCAATACTAGTTTGGGGATGTCATTCAGATAAGAGTTTGTTACTATGGTAGCACCTTATAAAACCTTGAGGCTTGGTTAGGAGGCGAATATCTCTGTGGGAGGAGACATATCTTCGTTAGCGTTTGGTGAAGAAATATTACCCAAATGAAATGACCATATAATGTCAAATATTCCATTAATAGATGATTATGAGGTCCTTTAGAATTGTGATAGTAGCAAAGTTATACAATTCTAGGTCTAATACATTATCCAAGGAACATCTCCATTCAATAAACAATTATCTATATTATTAAGTTGCAAGTTCATAATGTGGACCCCCTCTTTAATTATGCTTTGCTCATAAGGTAGGGAAAGAGGAGGCATTGAACATGAAGGGCTTCATTTATTGATGACACTTCTTCCTTTGGAAGGTTCCTCCACATAATAATTGGTGATAAATATGCTCTATTGATCACCTTAGGCTATGTTGTTTCTAGATATGGGTGTGATAAGGTTAAAATTTTTTGGACCACGGCTAGAGGTTCATGCCAGTTATCCTTTGTAAGGGATAAAGTAATCAAGATATGGGTATGGTGGTACAACATGGGGCGATATAATCAGTCATGTAATTATGAACTCTAGTGAGGAGATTAAATAGAGTCAAACAAACTTCCCATGAGTTTGAAACACACATGGACAACACCACTTGATGCTCATTCTCACTGTCATTAGGTTAAAGAGTCCGAAGGACCCCTCTCTACCTTCTTTCAGTATCCTGACTAGAGATGCCTAGCCCTCTTCATTAGGTAGATATTTAGACATAGATCTCATATCTTACATACCTTGCTTCACTCGTGGACGATTTGGATGATCACATCACACTTTCAGGTTGATTTGGTTAATCAGAGCAACAAACGACGAGTTGAGTTTCAGAGTATTCCAGATAATAGGGCAGTAAGACCTCGGGACTCTCCTCAACCCTCCCCTTTAGTAGGTCAATTGGTACCCTCGAGATCGTTGCAGAGGTGCCGAACAACACATTAGCTCACTCACACCCAGAGTGTCAGAGGGTTTAGTACCAGACAGTTCTCGAACAAGCCCTCCCCCTGACGGGTTCCTCCCTAGCCCTAGCCGAGCAACCAAAGATTTATCTAGAGCTTCTTTCCTTTGGCTTCAGCTATTAAGAGTATCCCTCACTCCTACATCCCACCCCGAGATCATGCAGCACAACTCTTCATTGGATTCAGAGGACTTCGATAGGGAGCCATTGCCATTGTTGCCCCTCTCGTTGTTGCTATCAGACTCGAGCATCCTTGACATCATTGACCTCTAGCCCTAGACTTATTCACTTGGCCTTCTACATGATCCAGTTATATACATGTTTATGAGGCTGTCCTATTATAAGGGAAAAAATTGTAATTTTATTTTAAAAAACAAAATTACGTATTGTATATGCTCCAGGAGCATGCAATCATACTAGTCAAAATTGGTCCCCTAGAAAACAAAGACATAAGACAATAAAAACAACTTGGGACGAAGTAAAAATACTTAGTTACCCTTTTCTACCTTTCTTCTTTTCCACTTTTTGCCAACCTCCTAGATTAGGAGTGGCATTTGCAATTACTAATTGGTTCTCTTCTGGTATCATCGAGATTTCCTTATTTGAGTCTGAACTCTCAAATTCATGAGGCCTTTTGTAACCTACCATCTCCTTTTCTGTAATATTCTCCTTGTGCAATACTGGTATTGAAGATCCCGCTGCTTCCCAAACTGTCAGGCTTGGTACCATTATTCCTTCTTGTTTGTCCCCTCAATCTGGTAATATTTTTTGTGGATTTTGATTGACCTTAGTTGTGGGATTACCCATCTCCCCTTCGTCCTCTTCTTTTAACTCCTCTGGAAACTACCATCCCTTGGGGTTTTTTTGCTTGTTTCTTTTTCCTTCTTGAATCTTTCTTTGCTTGAGGGCAAGAATTTTGTAAATGACCTGTTTGTAGACATATTCAATATCTAAATGCTGTATTGTCAAAATCTAAAAACTGTGCCCAACACTTTTTGTCATGTAACAGATGAATGCGATCAGGTAAGCCTTTACTAAGGTCTACCTCCACGCAAATTCTAGTGAAAGTAAATATTGCTTCTTCAGTTCTCTGTGTATTTGTCTTTATGTACTTCCCAAGCTTATTTCCAATTCCTTCCAGTACCTTATGGTGCTAGACTGAAGAGGGAGATTATGTAATTTGACCCAAACCGACATTTTGGAAGCCTCCATTATATTGGCATCAAATTCCGAGAACCATGGAGTTCTTAAAAGACCTGCAAAACCCCAAAACCATGGGCCCTCTTTCAAGACAAAATCCCTATCCTTCAATGCTTCAAATTTAACAATGAAAAAGCCCATGGAGCATAAATGAAAATCACAATTCACAGTCCAAGTAGTAAAAATCCATTGAAATACATCCATTGGTTTTGGCCAAAAGCCATTCAATCTGCATATAATTGCCTGGGATTGGAATATTGTACTAATATTATTAACCTCTGAAAGATCTACTGCCATTTTCGGGACCTGATTCAGTTGTTCCATTATGTAGGGACCAAGAATATTGAGAGTTTGATTAGGTTTGACTAAAGCATCAATGTTCCCTTTGAGGAAATCTTTGAATGATGTGGAATTGTTATGTTTCTGTGGATTTAGATTGGGAGACCCTCTGCTCAGTCTCACTCTTAGTGAAATAGTGGAGTTCCTTCCCACTCCATAAACTTCCAGTGGATACTGATCTTGAAGCACCTTGCCCTCATATTCAAGTACTTGAAAACCTGTTGGTATACCCATATGAGACTGGATAGCATACTTCAGGTTTTCCACAAGATCCTGATCCCAAATCCAGAAAATAAAGGATTTTCCACTCAGATTTTTTATATAATTTTGAAAATTTTCCTCCCTCTGCTGTGTTGTCACTGGATTTGCCAGATCCAAGGTTTTATGATTCAGATCTTTAATTGACAGATCCATACTAGGCATTTAGTCTGGAAGGTTTGACCAGTGATCAAATCTAGCTGCACGAATTGTTTCGCACCCAGATCTGAGGATATAAAATAATCCATTACCTTGGCTTTGAAACCCATGGATGCCATGGCTTCGGAGATGCCGATGACCCAACTTCCTTCTCGATTTCATGCTCAACATAGAAGACATGCTCAAATCTCCGTGATTTTTTAGATATTGTATGGCCATCCTTCCTTGCCTTTGTCTAGATTTTCCAGAGAACAGTTTGGAGAGCACATATGTGGTCTTACAGGGTGGATTTCTTCCAGATCTATGAGCAGGAAAAGCATTTCTTCTTCAAGAAAGAAATTTTCTAGTGTAGATATCGACGATTGATTATATTTGCATGGTGGATCAAACCAAAAACACGTCACATCTATTGTGAGTTCCACCTGAGCCTTGATATTGAATTTACCAAAGGGAATCTTTGCCGCCATCGTCTTCAGGAGGAGCCGCATCTGGTGTTTGCATTTTACACGAGGGTATACACCCCTCAACTCCACAACCTCGCGTTCATAGCCCTTACACATTTCCGTTGCCCTGCATTTCTTAGTGACGCCATTGCTGGAGACAGACCTTATTGCAAACGCAAATGACCATTCTCACAAACCCTCGCAAAGCTTCCCAGTACAAAACAAAATCAATTTCCTCCTCTAGCCCACTAAAGAATCATGACGTTGTCCTATTATTGTATCATTGTCATATCCCTTCTCAAACACATTAGTAACAAGGTGTTGCTACACAATTTTGCACATTTTTGACTAAGGAAGAGGGCCCCACACTTTCGACTTAGGGGCTTGGTGGCCAAATCGATTTTATTTAGCTGCTACTGGAATGTGGGGACCACCCACATGGGAGTTCGAATTAGCCATTTGATATGCTTGGAGGGTGTTATCTCAAAATCAAGCCTGATAGGCTGCTGGTCAGGATGACTCTAAGTAACTATTTCAAACCAAGCTTTTGACTAAGGCTTAGCCTCCTTAGCCCGAGAGGGCTCTCTCAAAGGGGTTTATGATTTTCTATTAATGATAAGATGGATAACTTTTGTGATGTAACAACATAGACAAATATAGTGGTTGGATAAACATTTTGTAAGTTCCCATTGGGCTTATGGAGTCAATCAAGCTTCTGTAAACAATGACACTACCTTTGCATAGAAGTCAGGGCACTTAGCATTTAAATGTTCAGAATACAACTTATATGAAACCACAGTTCACACATGCATACAGGAAATCAGAGCACAATCAGTGAATTCTGAGTGACTATGCATCCATGCAACTGAAAAAAGACATTAAGGGAAGAACAAAACACATATTCTGAACATGACAAATCCTTTGTGAATCCTGAGAAGAAAAGTAGATGCTTTGTATTACTGAAAATGGTATTTACATAAGCTAAAACAGTACTTTCTGTTATCAAATCTCCAACCCTTATTACATTGCTGTCTCAGCTATATATAATCCCTTATTCTAACTAATTCGAGTTTCCTCCTCCAGCATGAGGGGAACTTTAACTCGATCCTTATCTCTAAAGACACCTATCAACTATTTAACTGTCTATTAAATACAAATAAACTGCTGACTGTAACTTTTAAAAAGTCCTAAATAGATTATGACTCCAACTCCATCTTCGTGCCATAGTGGCTACTCCTCGTCCTTTGACACCTGGTTCCCTTTAGATTTGGCTGAGCTGGATATTAAATATGCCATATTGGCCTTTAAGTGTTGAATCTCTATTTGCCCGTGGTATTCGGAGATGTCCCCTATTTCTCGGCTTCTTTATTGCATAATTTGCTCGAACATGAACAACACCTTTTTGAGTCTTTAATATCCCAAAGAATGGAACGTGGCCACGTTGTAGATATGCTGTAGGCTTTGGTGATGGACAGGTGTGCCTTTTTCAAAAAATCCCGCTCATAAAATCAACTGTCTGTCTGCATTTTTTTTAAAAACATCATCTACAGCAGTTTCGTAGCGTGCTACGAAACTGCTGTTTAATTTAAAACAGTTTACTTTTTTTAACCCGAGAGCTCATATCATCCGGCCATCGGTCGCCAAAAACTCCCTTTGATGCTTCAAATGTGTAGCATGGATTTAAACATCTTCAAAACACTAAGATTTAAGCAAAATTAGCAAAATTGGGAACAAAATCTTTCCAGAAAAGTGAATTCATTTATTAGGTACCCAGCTTAGCTCTGCCTTCAAGTCTTCAGTGGCTTTCTTCAGTTGATTGATTTCTTCCTCAGTTTCTTCTATTTGGCTTTTCATGGCTGCCACATAATCTCCTTGAGATGTAATGGCTGCTTTACCTTTGCTGCTTTTTTGCTGAGGTCGTGTTCCTTTCCCTTTTTCCTCTGTTTTGGGCAGTGCTTCTTGTACCTGCTGGAAATTCCTAGTCATGGGTCTTCTTGGCTTGAAAACAAATTCCTGGGCTAGCTCATCAAACTTAAGCCTTTTTGAGGCCTTTGTTTTCTTAACCTTTACCTGTGGTGATTGTGTCAAATCAATCTCAACCGGTTTAGACTGTTCTAACTCAATAGCCTGTAATAGATCATTTAGGCTCGCCTTAGACACAGGGGTCTCATCGATAACAATGGCTTTGCCTTTCTCTTTATTAATCTGGCTCCTTGTCCTCACCCTTGTGACTGCTGCAGGTTTACTTGTTTGAGGTTTAGTCTTCTCTTTTGTTGATTTCTGGGGCTGTTCTTGTATTACTAACGGCTTCACTGGTTTTTGTGGCTGTGGTTTGGTTTTCTTTTTAGCTCTTGCCTCCCTTTGAAGCTCAGCTATTGTAAACTCTCTGACTGGTTGAGGAGTGAGACCAGTTTTACTTTGGAAACCAGCCATAAAGATAAAAGAATTCCAGTCTCAGCCTATCTTCTGGAGGCTATCTAGAATCAACAACTTAATCAGGCCATGGTGAAATAAAGAGGTTTCACAATCCTCTTTTCTGAGCTGAACCTTATCACACATTTTACTGAGACTTCGAAATAAATAAAATCGAATGTCTATGGAGACCTTCTCGGTAAAATGCAGGAGCAGTTTGAAATGATAAGGATAAACCTTATTGTATCTTCCCTCATAGGTTAGATACTTCTGAATGCAGGTAAGAAGGAGAGCATAATGTTCTTTGAGATAAAACTTAGGCACTGATTTTGTATAATCCTCATTTACATATGCTTCTTTTAAGAACTCCTTACAAGGATTTCTATCAAATTTAAAGTTTTTAAACCATTCTTCCTGGCCTCTTGGTATCTCGGTTACAACAGCTATTGCTTCTGGAGAAACCAATATCTCTAACATGGCAACCTTTGAATTCAAACCAGTAAAATTAAGAGAAAACTCTTTTGTTACCTGTGCATGCCCTCCTTGCAGCTTTTTACAAAATCTCCAGCACCCAGCATCTTTAAACGCCTTCTTCACGCCTTCATCTCTCAAGGTTATGTCTAGGCCTTCAGGTTCATTCCTTTGGCATTTACCGGACCTGTGTTCCTTTCTCTCCATCTTCACTTTGAAATTTTCACGGCCAAATCCTTACTCGAAAATTCTCACAGCCAAATTCTAACTTGGAAATCTTCACAGCCGAATTCTAACAAGTTCGGTCGAGATGATTCACCTCCCTTTAAACTCAGCCTCGCTTGAAATCAGGCTCACTTGAACAGCCTCGCTTGGAATTCAAATTTGGAACATGACTGGTTACTCATGCCACCCTCACGACCATAATTAAGGACTACGCATGGTAAGATCTCTTGGGAATTAGATTTCCGTGCTTATCAGAAATCTATTGGTGGAGGAGCGGCAAGTGAACGTTCAGACATGATTTCAAGAGGTCCTTTGACTGGCATGAATGGACGGACATGTTGACTCACCTATGAACTTGACATTTCAGGAAAGATTCGCTGCGGAATGCACGAATCCATGATTTCACAGCGCTGTTAGTTATATTTTTTAATGATGCACTGCAAAATGGCTTAGTCATTACACGCTGCGAAACTGCTAGACTATGATTGCGCTGCGAAATGGGCCAATAAGACTGCGCTGCGGAATCACTAAAGGACAAGGTGACTTGGCATAAAAAAGACATGAATTATGGAATAATGATGAGTGGAGAAAAGCCAATAGGAGCAGAGTCTAATTTAAGCTAAAAAACCTTCAAAACTCCGATTTCTAAGTGAGGCAAATAAAAATGGAAACAGGCTAAACATAAACCTTTGTCATCGAACTAGGGCATGTAATTGTATGCATTAAACCTTTAGTTCTAAGTGATAACAGTGGCTCCACTTGGGATAGTGTGCTCCTGTAGTACACTAAGAACTCGCAGGTCCAGTGCCTTATCCATTTCCTGAAAACATAAGCAGAGTTGACAAGAATTCCTTTTAGCTTTGTGGGCCTTCACCTCGGGCTTAAGCTTCCTGTTCAGCTTGTCAATTATTTACAACAAGAAAAACTAGTAAAATGGTTATGTACAATGTTTATGAGACACTTGGTCGAAATTCAATCAATTGTAATGCTTTAGGAACCTGCCATTAACAGGTCCTCCAGCATATGGTGTTCCATCAATCTCCTGCAGAATATAGGTGTTATTCCCATGGAAAGAAGAAATATGATACGGCCCTTTCCACAAATTTTCAAACTTACCATGTTTACCTTTCTCTTCAATTCTGGCTTCCCATTTCAGGACTTTGTCATTAATCTGAAATGTGACCTCTTTGATCTTTTTGTCAAATGCTCTTTTGACCCTATTCTGGCTTTGTTGATGACCTTCAAATACCTCGTTCCTTTTTTCCTGCAAAGCTATGAGCTGATTTATCCTTCGCTGTATAGCATTTGGCTCCTCTTCTAATTCTTGAATCAGCTTCATTACTGGTACTCCGAGAGATGTTGGAAATATAGCCTCTATCCCATACACAAGCTCATATGGTGATGTCCCAATGGATCTTTTTGTGCAAATCCGGTCAGCCCACAAGGCATATTTCAGTTTCAAATGCCAAGCCTTTTTATTTTCTTGCAGCAGCTTTTTAATGATTCTTACAAGACTCTTGTTTGAAGACTCAGCTAAACCATTTCCCTATGGATAATAAGCAGTGGAATGTCCAAGGGAAATGTAATATTGATGACAGAAATTAATCATTCTTTTGGACTTGAAAGCTTGAGCATTATCTTTAATGATCTTGATTGGGCAACCAAATCTTGATAACATATTATTTTCTAAGAAAGAAATAATCACAGAATCATTCACTTGCCTTGTGGGTATTTCCTCTATCCACTTTGTAAAGTAATCGGTAGCTGTGAGAATCCAACGATGATGTCCTGATGAGGGGGGATGGATTTCCCCTATAAAATCTAACCCCCACTGTTGGAAGGGTGCTTCAACATAAATAGGAACCAAGGGCATTGGCATGAGCTTTCTCTTCCCTTCGAAGACTTGACATTCATGGCATGTGGCTATCTTTTTATAAATATCTCTGAACATGGTTGGCCAAAAATAGCCAGCTCTCAAAACCTTGTTTACAGTGGCTTTCCAATAATGATGACCTTCACAATCTCCCTTATGAAACTCATCAATTACTTTATCAGCTTCTTCTTCATTGAGACACTTTAATAATATCCCTCCTGCATCTTTCCAAAACAAATTTTGGTCATGCACAAAATATCTGAGAGATTTTAACTTGGTAAACCGAGCTTTGGATTTTGATAGGTTATCAGGAGCTCTATTATGCTGCAAAACAAATGTTATATCCTTATACCTTTCTGAGATCAAGAATTTCTCATTAATTTGGGCCAACTCCTCTTCATTTTCAGAAATTTCTGAGATTTCTGTGCTTAAATTAATATCAATACAGTCCATATTTGACTGAGTCAACAATTTGGCTAGGCCTTGACCCTTTACCAATTTGGTGGGTTTGATCTCAATGTCATACTCCATCAGTTTTGCTATCCACCTTCCCCTTTTTCCATCTGGATCAGCTTGTGTAAGAATATCTTTTATAACAGTATTTGGCACATATGCAACAATGTGAGAGTGCAAAACATAAATCCTGAAATTCTTAACTGCTTTCACCAATGCATAAGCTTGTTTCTCTAGGATATTATATTTCAATTTAGCATTAGCCAATGTTTTGCTAAAGAAAGAAATAGGCTGTTCAGTACCTTGATTTCCTTTTTGCAATAAAACTCCAGCAATTGTGTCATCAGAAGCAAATGTGAAGATCAGAAACTCGGTAAAATCCGGGCTGATGAGGACTGGTGCTTGAGTGAGTGCTTTCTTGATCTTTTCAAATGATTCCTTTGCTTCAACTGTCCATTTAAAATCTTCTCCCTTTTTTGACATCTTTGTTATGTTCTTGACTACTTCAGCAAAGTTAGGGATGAATCTTCTAACAAAGTTAACTTTCCCAAGAAAAGATTGAATTTCCTTCCCGCTCCTTGGTAAATCTAACTTTTGAATTGCACTAACTCTATTAGGATCAATCCTAATTCCCTCTTTAGAAATAATATGCCCAAGTAGTTTTCCAGAAGTTAAAGCAAAAATACTTTTGGTTGGGTTTAGAGAAATTCCAAACCTCCTACACTTTCGTAGGACCCTTTCAAGGTGTTTTAAGTGGTCTTCTTCCTTCTTTGAAAAAATTGTGATATCATCAAGATAAACCACCACTGATTTGTCCTTTTCTTCAGCAAAAGCAATATCCATTGCCCTCTGGAAAGTTGCTCCTACATTCATGAGGCCAAAGGGCATTTTTGCGTACATGAATGTTCCCCATGGTGTAGTGAAAGCAGTCTTCTCCTGATCATCTGGGTAGACAAGAATCTGATTGTACCCTGAGAAGCCATCAAGCATAGACATCCTTTGTGAGCCAACAATGTTTTGCAAAATAAAATCCATTTTGGGGAGAGGGTAATTATCTTTTAATGAAGCTTTGTTTAAATTCTTGAAGTCTATGCAAATTCTGATCTCCCCATTCTTTTTTCTGACTGGTACCAAGTTAGCAAGCCAATTTGAGAATCTAATTGGTACAATAATTTTGGCATCAAAAAGCTTTTTCACTTCTTTTTCAATCAGAGGCATTAAAAGAGGATTAATCCTTCTTAGCTTCTTCTTAAAAGGCTTCTCATTCGGCTTAATAAGGATGGTATGTTGTATGATTGAAGAATCATATTGTTTTAAATCAGCATAGCTCCATGCAAAAACATCAATGAATCTTTTCATCATCTCAACATATTTGATCTTCATATAAGCTGGAAGGAACTTTGAAATCTTCACCATCTTAGGCATAACTGAGTCACCTAAATTACAGTTTTCTACTTCCTCCTCATTAGCTTGTAATCTTGGTGCTTTGAACACATCATTTTGATCAAAAAAAAATTCCAAGGGAATGAGGCCCTTTGGGATTAAATTGTTTTGTAACTGTAAAACTTCAGGACTTTCTTTTGACTCTGTCAACATGTTCTGCTGATCTATCTGACTGTGCTCAAACTCTTCCTTTAATTCAATAAAATTTTTAAGATGCTGATCATCTTCAAAAACTTTCCAGTTTATGATATTATCCAGTATGACTGGTCTATGGCGAACCTCCACTTCATAACCATCAGAAGAGTGCCTAGGAATAACAAATAGGCTGGCTGAAACGGCAAGAGAGTCTGCAATAGAGTTTTGGTCTCTAGTTTCGATGCTAAAAGAGTAGGTTTGAAAATTTTCTAACATGTCCAACACTAAATTTCTGTATGCTCTCATTCTTGCATCTTTGGTTTGATATGAACCTTCTATTTGTTTGATTACCAACTCAGAATCTCCACAAACAGCAATTTTTTTGGCTTTCAACTTTATCAAGGCTTCCAAACCTAAAACTAGAGACTCGTACTCAGCCATATTATTGGTACAGTCAAAGTTTAATTTGTATGAAAGAAACTTACTTTCTTCAGTTGGACTAGTGATCCAAATGCCAGCTCCAGCTCCTTATTTTCCTGCTGATCCATCAAAATACAATGTCCAGCAGCCCATAATTTCTTCTTCATCTCCTTGCTGTCCTTCTTGACTCTGATTTTCTGCAGGTTTGTCTTCTAATTCTCTCCCAACTGATTCATTGAAAAGAATGGCTGAACCAAGACCAGTATCACATGAGTAAATAGGAAAATTCTGAGGCTTTTCTTTGCTGCTCACCATGTAGGCCATCCTTGTTTCTCGGTACAACCTCCTTTGTTCACCAAACACTGGAATGGTAGCATATGTAAGATCCATCTACATTGTGCCCTTAATCTTTGCTGCCCATGACCTTGAAAGAAGCATTCCAAACTTAGGTGGAATGTCTTCAACAACAACGCCCATAACAGTTGTTTTTGCTGGAATCTGTGTAAGTCCCACAACTAGATCTTTTATCAACCCAATGCAATGGACTCTCTTTGAATCAAAAGAAAATAAATCCTTGCATGGTCTAGTAACCTCTAACCCCAATCTTTCCATGATTACCTTAGGCATAAGATTATGTGATGCTCCCGAATCTAACA